>JAGDQP010000639.1:133920-150400 GCA_022664845.1 Lepisma saccharinum | reverse complement strand
CCTCCGAGGCTGTTTCCTTGCTTGTACCATCATATGTAAAGAAAGGAGGGGTGCTGACATTTGACTCACCACGCTGTCAGCTAATGCGGGTTGGTGAGCAGCCCATCCATGTTCGTTCGCCAAGCAGTTGCTTGGGTACTAACAGGCCCCACGACGTGAACGTATGGATTGGACATTAGGCGTCTACCCCGGTCGGTTCCCTTAAGTCTCAGCAAGAGTAATTAAGGGGTCTCCTCCCAGTTAGTGGCAGAAGCCTTTTGGGGCGACAGTCCCGGTTTCCCGGCCATATATATATATATATATATATATATATATATATATATATAATATTGTTTTGTTGATATAATATATATTGTTTTCTTGTGTTGATTTCTTCGGTTTGCAGTTTGTTCTACTCGGTAAGACGCTGGACTTCTAACTAAACGACCCGCGTTCGAATCCCGCTTTAGATTTATTTTTATTTTCAATATCCCTGTAAACTGAATGGTCTGTTTTACTTCAGTTACGTCACTGGAAATTTCCATGCAGCTAAATTGCTTGGCTTTTCTCATGAACGTATCCGAATAATTTAAACACTATGATCCTAAAAGTAATGGTTTTTACACGAAAAAGGTGGAAATGTTGGATAAAATATTTGTAAAATGAACGCTTTAAACGTAACAAACGCGCTTTTTTTTACGTTTATTTAAGCGTCACACTTTTTAGAGTGTACGACCGCTTAGTATTTCATTACCAGATCTAGCAACCCAAGATAATATAAAGAATTAGAAAAAAATAAAGGGGACGTTTTAAATTCAGTTTATTTATTCAATGTTCATTTTTGGTGTTGAGTTGTCACTACTTGTTTCTCAATGATTAAATTGATCGAGATAGTGCAAAGTTATGTGAAATCTTTGTATCATCACTCAATATGATACTACATGTGTGAAGGTAAAGGGCGTGGCTTTCGATAAAATAGCAGGTACTCGCTCATAAGTTAGCATATACTCATGGCGTCAGGTCTTGAGAAATCAATATATTGTTCTCCATCCGCTCTTATCGTATTTTGAAAAGCAACAAATATTGTGAACTTGTGTTTTATCCTTATTTGGAAAAGGTTTACTTATCTCTACCTATCTTTTACTTTCGCTCCTTGCAATTGTCGCCAGGTGATTCATTTATGTTTTCCATTGCCATGCTTCTGTGCATATTTCTCTGCATATTCATAAGAGTACGAGCAGAGCAGGGTCTTCCTTTTCTTAAAAATTTCGCACATTGATTAGAATATGCTATGTTTGACACTTCTACCCTTCCGATTACAGTTGTGAAACGTTGCCAAATACGAAATATTTGCAATTCCCTTTAGAAATCAAACTGTGGGTGTTCCTACCGGAAGCGAAAACTCTTAGATTCGTCATTTCTACTATGCGACAGGTTCGTAGAAAATGGCCGATGGGTCAACCTTTTAAATCCGAGAAGTTACATTATATGTCAATAACGAAGCAATATTTGATGACATTTGAAGTGAGTATTCCCTTTCTATGCAGGCCCGTATCGGGAACTGGGGAAGGTAGTGTTGCCCACGAGACGGTATTGAAGCTGTCTCGTTTCGAAAATGTCTTGTCCAGAAAGTATATTGTCTCAAAAACATGTATATTATATTCCTTCATTATGAGAGGTCTGTTTCGTCTCGTCTCGTGGGCAACATTAGTGAACTGGGTCGGATATTAGTCTCGCAATTATACTAGATATTTAACAACAAAATCAACAAGGGAAATTATTAGGGGAAACCAGTCTTGGTCTCTTTCAATGTAGCATCCCAGCATTTACCTGGTGTCACCGACGAAATCAGGGAAAACGAAGGCAGAGGGTACCTCCCGATCTATTTCGTCAGAATTGATGTGAGGATGCGTTGACGTTTTGTCATTCAGTGAATATTAACATGATATTTATTTGTGAATATATTTGCCTCTTCTTGTTGCTCATGCTAATTAACTGTATTTGTTTTGTAGTTTATTAGTTGTAGGGGGTAGAGTTGCATTAGATTTGTTTTGTAGTTTATTAGTTTAAGAGAGAAAGAATATTTTGTTGTGAATATTTGTATACAGATACGTGAATTCTGAATCCAAATCATGCGAATTAATATTAACACTTTCTAAATTCCGAAACAAATGTGTGAATCAACATTCTCTGTTCTTACTAACTTGAAGAGACCACAGAGATTACCCACAATACATAGACGTCTTTCTAACTTAGTGTACTTGGCATTTAAAGAAGCCAAACCCAAAACATGAACTTTTACTATTTCCTTCGTCAATTCAACGACATTCAGAATAAAAAGCTTCAGTTATATTACTCATAATTGGTGAATTGCATGCTTTCTAGAGGAGAATAATGTATTTTTTTTCTCAGAATCTTGGCCTACTATTTTACATAAGGTTATTAGGAAACTACGAGGAATACACGGAAGTAATCATATGCAAAAAAAAGAGAAAAAGATGTACATGTATATATTGACTTTCTGTGTATGTGTGTGTGTTTATTTTATGTTGTGTTGAAAGCGCATGAATGACAACTTATTAGAAAAAAGTGAAATCTGCTGAAGGTATTTGCTTTCATATTACGGTATGTTGTCGTTTTAGCAGAAGTGAGTCATTTTTGGCATCCGGAAACTAACTGGTGTTATCAACATCAACCCAAAATCAACCTTTTTTTCTATATGCTACTAGGATACGATCTTACCTTGAATATAGGCCGTGTCGGCTACCTTCTTATCCGTTTCCTGAAAGTAATACTGACTAAGGAAAATCATTCCTCAGACTTAAAATGAGATTACCCCCTCAGATGTGAGTACTACAGCCTAGAAATGTAAATTAAGAAGTTACATTAAATAACATTTGAGATACGAATAGTTTCGCAGAATTCTATGGCTATCATATGCAGGCTTCGTGTTCACTTACATAGCTTAGTAATGTTCTCCATTACTGTCTTTCCTTTCTTACATGTTTGATATTATAGAGAAAGATCAGTGTATATTTTATTATCCCTACAAATCATATGTGCGGGGTGATCAGTGCTCGAAGTGAGGGGCACGAGGGGGGGCCCGCCGTACCCTTACCTTTTTCATTTTGGATTTGGCGTACCCCCTACCTTTTTTATTCATTGCCTTTACTTCCAATAGGTAATTGATACCACTAATCCAATCGTATCTACCCTTACTTTTCTAACCCACTTCTCCAAGCGTACCCTTACCTTTTCCAACCCAATTCGAACACTGGGGGTGATTCATAACTAACTACATTACTTTCGGGAGGTGATTAATGACATCGAAACAAACAAACAAAAAACAACTGTTCCTATAACATGGATAAAATTCCACTTCATTATTAAGATACAATAAATATTTCTTAATAAATCAAAGACGATGCATTAAATGAAAATATTGTTTGCGGAAATTTGTTTCTAACTACATTGTGGATATCAGGAGTGAAAATGTCGTCATTGTCCCGCCAGTGTTGCCAACCTTGCATAACGTATAATTTTTTCAAAAGACACTATGTCATATTATTGGATATTTGGCACCACCTAGTGACGATAAACAACATACGTAAAGCACATACCACAGTGTTGAAATCTATGGATAAGACGCGAAATGAAATATCGTAGGAAAATACGTAGATTATATAAGATCGCGAAAAACCTTTCGTTTCCGGACATGTGGTTAGGATTGCTTGTGTGCCTTGCAATGTCAGTCGAACGTATTGCTAATTAAGATAATTATTCATTTTCTTCCCGTTCTTATAGGCGTTGACTTTGGGCTTCAAGTTGAAAATACTGTGTCTCCAAAATGAAGGACAATTTTAAACATGTTTACAGGAACATTTTTCTTGTATTCATGCCATGAATCACCTGCCGAAAGTAATCTACTTAGCTCTGAATCATCCGGTATATATTCATCACAATCTCCGGAAAATAAGCTCTTGCACATTATTTGCTATAAAAATTAATACTGTTACATTTTATGTCTTTGTTCTCTACACTAACAGCAATATTTCATTACCATTGTTGTCATATAAACTGGTAAATGACATTCATTTTTATTATTATTATTATTATTTTTCCTTCAGTCATGAGACCTTCTGTGTTGTCCCCAATTTTATCGGAGGAATATATGCACTGTTTGAAGGCTTGTTTGCTTGCTTTCTTGCAACGACAAACACTATGCTTTGGGTGTTCCGTTAGAGGTTACCACATATCTTTGTGTGTGTGTGTGTACCTCATTACGGCGCCCGACAAGTTGCCTTGAATACGAAAGTGCCGTTACATAGCGGAAGAAGGCATTGAATTCTTGTTGATCGTGAGCATTAGTGTGAAAAACTCATCCGTGGGTGGCTTGGGCACTTGAGCAGCATTTTATTTTTATGCTCTGTGGGTTTCACAGAAGGAAACATTAAGTTTGTCCAAAATCTATGATTTCTTAGTGGACGTGTCACGTAACTCTAAGAATTTTATGTTCCTACATTTTTCATAAAATCTGTAACTTATTTGTTTTATGCCTTTTATAACTGCGTAAAGATGTGTTGCCCATCCCCAGTGATCTACTGGTTACGATCGTTGACTTGGGGAGGTAGGATGGGTTCAAGCTTTGCTCACGCCAGTCAACCTGACTGACGTTTAGAGTTATATCCTCGATCATTCCAAGCGAATTTCGGGATGGTATCTTCATTTCAAGCTAAGCAAATTCTAATTGTTTACGTTTTCTACCACCATTATTAAAGTTCATAATAATCTTAGAACTGGTGAAAATATATCTCGAGGTTGTAGGAATGTTTGTTACAAATATGTATCTCAATCTAACCTTATAAAGAGCATTAGAAGAACTGAATTGTTATGTAAAAATTAAAACTAGGAGCGAAAACACAAAGATAATTAAATATTGATTGCAAAATCGGCTGTCACCGAAAAGAGGTTACAAAAAATTAAGCGCTATAAACTAGCACAAGATAATTAACTTATTTATGGAGGAAACCTCCTGGGGTGGGTTGCAAGAAAATACTTAAGTGTAAAATCTGACTTAAGTCAGACCATCGAGCTCTACATACTACGTAATACTGGAGTGACTACTTACTGTCGAAAGATACACGCCAGAGCAAATGTTTACACTTGATGGCTACTTCCAGTCTAATCCAATGTGGACAAAATTTTCAGTTCTAACTCAGTTTTATACGCTTCTTATCGCTGTGCGGCCCGTTTTTTGATTTAAGTAGTCACTCCAGTGTTATGTAGAGCTCGATGATCTGACGTAAGTCAGGTTAACACTTAAGTATTTTTTCTTGCAACCCACCCCTGGTCTTCAATGTCCTAGAAAACATATTCTAGGGCAAATATTTACTTTATGCATAAACCATGTTTTGATTATTTTTTTCTATCTTCTTTGTTTCTTTACCATATTATTTTACGGCTTACATTTTGACGAAGGACTTGGCGCATCTGAAGTATTAATTGTTTAAAAAGTGGAATATATTTTCGACGACATTGAAGATCCGAAGGTTTCTCACGTAACTAATTTTATAATCGATAGCTTCCTAGCGCACCACGATAATTCATAAGTAAACAGAAGTTACTTGAGGTGCAAGAGAAGAAAAGAATCAATGAAGCTATTTTTATTATGTCTTTCCAAATTACGAAATACACGTTGTATGTATGTGAATTTAACAACTTATTTTTATTTACTAAATACAGTGGATTTAATATATTTCATACTTTCGTGTATTAATTACATTACATGTATATCTAGATAGATAGATAGAGAGAGAGAGAGAGAGAGAGAGAGAGACAGACAGAGAGAGAGGAAACTTCTATAATTAACAAGTTCACTAAACTTACGGTAATGACTATGGAATTTCGCACGAAAATAAAACAGAAATAATTACATGTTTAAATGAAAAGGAAATAAGGCTTGTTCTTCAGTGTAGTGTATTTGGCTGTGTCTACTTGGCAGAGAATACAGATTTCAAAATTAGAATCCATTGTATTAATCTGAGATGGAGAGGAAGTCGAGATTAGAGCATGACGTCCTTGACTGACACTACCTTCCTGAGTGTGTGCGGGTCCCATTCATTGTTAAATAAAGTTTGGTATTTTTATTCCTGGGTATGTATAATTCATCTACGTCAATCAAGCTCTTGCACATTTGTAGAACTCAAGAGCAATTTCCTGGACCATGACCACTAATATACAAATAATCCCACACAAAATTACGTCATTTGCATTTCCCACATACAGTGTGATTTTTACAGGCACTTCCTACACATAGTGTATAGATCTTAGAAGAGTGTATCGCACAGAACGGACGCATTAGCGGGGTGTATAATAAAGAATTTCCGCTGTCTACTGCAAAGAACTCGAGCAGCAACAAAATCACAAACAACTAAATTTTCCTTAGGCAAATACCGGGATGGTACCTTCAACTTAGGCCCTGACCGACACCTTCCCGTATCCTTTCTCCTTCCCTATTCCGGCCTTAGCCTTAGATGCCTAAAGGCCATAAATCAAATTCAAATTAAAACAACCAACTATAAACAACTTTCGCACGTTCTGATAATTCGAACTTCAGAAAGACGCTATAGTTTCAATGAAAAATAGCCTAAAAAGATATTTCCCCTGTTTGCAAAGAATTAACATGTTTGCGTTTAACCATCTCTGTAGACAGATACCAACAACCCATTATGATTTAAAAAAAATCCCTACTTAATCTTGCTCGGATATACGTTCTTTTCTCTTTTCTTTTTCAAATGATTGTATTTGATGTGTTAACCCAGCCACCATTTTAAACACATTCACATTCTAAACCAAAGAGAGTATAAAGCCTTACTTCTTTTAAATACATCAAACAAAACATCTAACAAGTTTGTAAAACATTGTAGAATGGTTCTTCTCACTAAATAATAATAATAAACAAATTGCAACGCAAAATAAACAAATAAGCAATATGTTGAGAATTATACCACCAAGTTTTGTGGAATCTTGTAGCTAGTGTTTACCCCACAAAGTCTCGACAACACACCCCACAACTTTAAAACTTTTGCTGTGAGAAATCGATAGAAACCGTACAAAACTTGACTTACACCCTTCCAATTTTGACTTTACACTCCCCCACCCCCCAAAAAAACTGAAAATCCTGACGGAAACCCTGCTTCTAGTGAATCATCCAAATGTCTTTATGAGTCTGCAACACACAAACAGCTTCGAATTTCCATTAAAATTATATTTCATAGATGGAAACATGTTATTCTTGAACACAACATGATTGAAATTCTAATATTTATATCACACCGATTTATTTAAAATGAACCCAAATTTAAAGGACATAAGTCGTAACAAACATCAATAGGTCTCGTCTTTGAAATGATCATCAACCAGTAAGACTGCTATTGCAAAGAAAGTAACAATATTCATGTTGGTAAAGTAATGCCCCGAGAAACGTCGATACTACTACACCAAAAAAATAAAGAAAAAAGTCTCAGTCAAACAGGTGGAAAATCGGTCATATTTCGGAGCTATAGGTTGCCGAAAGCGTGCGGAAAATGAACTTTAGAACTTCATATTTCTAAGACCATGAGCTGATGCGGTATGGTACCCTCAAATGCTTCAAGTCTGCACTATCTAAAAGTGCATTTTTTCATAATTGTGCAATTAGCGCGCAAGGGATTCCTCAAAGGAAGTAGGGGATTCCCAGTAATCCTCTTAAGTTAAAGTGGCTGTCCTACATTGTCCAAGGAGACCGGAGGATCAAGTATAAGTACGAGAACATGTTTGACCAAGTCAAATAAAATTATGAGCATGTCTAATGCATAATCTTGAGGCAATTTTATAAACTGGTGTTAGTTTTGAATCACACATTAATCTTATTAAGACATCGCATAAAATAAGAACCTTGATAAGACGTTTCAAGTAATTGTTGCTTGCAGGCTTTTAGATAACGAACAACGGGAGAGGAAATATCGAAGTCCCCTGTCCTCCAAAATAATCATATAGTTTCATAGTACCATTCATGATTGCCCTATGAGCTTTTAGCTTAGAAAATCCACACCACTTAAACTTTGGACTATCCACTTGTCAGCATTTGCTTTTCCTTTATAGATAATGCACATCCATCCACAGCAGCATATCATTGACCATGTCCATGTTATCACTTTTATTTCTTCAAAATATGAGATATCATCAAGACTATTTTTGGGTCGTGTGGCATCCCACATGATTTACTTTCTCATTAATGTACAAAACTTACAAACATATTAAGTACAGTTCCACGTAGCACAAACACATTCCAAAAATATATAAGGAATATTTCCCAGGGACATGGGAATATGCGTAAAAAATGCCGTAATGTTCCTGACCGATACATGGAATATATGCATGAAATATGTGAATATCCAGGAATATTCCTTGGGAACATTAAAAACTTAAGTTTCTCCACACTTTCTCCATAACTGTGAATGTTACCAAAAACTTATTATTTTTAATGTATGAAAAAGATCTTTATTTAGTGGTTAATAACATAATCTAATGCATAAAGTAAAATAATACTATTGCTTTGTTTTAAGTGAGTGTTGAAGTGATGAACCTTTCAATTTAAGTTCCTAATTTGCGTTTGCTTTTAAAAGATTTAAAAGACTTTGTTTTCAAATTATCAAGGTTTTTTTTAGTGATAGAATATTGGCATACTCTAATGAGTGAAAAAGACTAATACTATATACAGTATGATAACTAATTCATTCTCAAGTAAGTCAGCGGCGTAGCCAGACACATTGTCGCGGTGGGGTTCATATCACCTATACAAATATCAAAGAGTATCGTATCCAAACTAGTCCAACCTTTATTCAAGCAAGGTTTAGTGCATAGTGCATCTAAAATCTTCCAGCTTGGCTCCTCGATCCCTTTCAATTCTTTTAAAAATATTTATATCTCTTATATAAGAATAGTTCAAAATGGTTATTCTTTTATTTTTATATCAAATGATTAATTAATTGCGGCCATTTTTGTATTGCGGCGCATACCAAAATTTGTGTTAGCATGAAGATGTTTACGGAAAATGTAATATTTGCGGACTGTTTTTCTTTTATAGGATATTTAAACAAAAAACATTATTTCCAATAACATTTGCTTGATAATTTTAGTCTTCTGCATGAAAGATCTAAAACATAATCTAACTGGTCAAAATGGAATCAAAATGTGATTGTCAAAATAGAAACAATTCAGTTTTTCGGGGCGCTTTTTTGCCCGGAAGGATCTGAATGTTAAAGTTGATTTCTTGTACTTGCAAATTGTTGATGAATGATGCTCGTGCACACTTTAGCAAGAACATTGAAGATCCGTATCTGTAATGGGAGATAAGATAAAAATATATTTTCCACAATTTATATATTGATACTTATATCAGAAGCAACTACAGTAATTTCAACTTTGATATTTGAGTTTGAAGGGAGTTACAGATTCGCAAATTGGGGATGAATAATTCTCGTGCGTGCTTTGGTTACTCGTATAAAGAACGGTTGTTAAAATAAATATTCTTTACTACCATCAGAATTATGAAGAAATATTTTACTACAGTAATGATAATTGATAACGTAAGTAATAAGAGATGCAGATAGCTGTATAAGCGCTTCACACACACATAGAAAGGTGGTAACATTTTGCAAAAGGCTTGGTTCCATAATGGAATGAAAAAGTTGAATTGAAGTGGCGTCTTTCTTTGGCACTGGTAGTAATATAACATTTACTAAAGCGCTCACGAACATTATTCAGTCCTCAACTTGCAAATTTGTAACTCCCTTCAAACTCAAATATGAAAGTTGAAAGTTCTGCCTTACTTTCTCTGGCATAAGTGCCTAACGTGTAAAAAATAAGATTTTTATCTAGTCTACCACCAGAGATAAGGGTCTGCAATTGTCATATCATAGTGCGCAAAAGCATTATTCATCCCCCAATTTCCACCAAATGTGGAAATTCAAATATTAAAGTTCAAATTTTTGCTGTAGTTTCTCCTGACATAAATATATAACGTGTAATATATATATTCTTCCAACAGAGATATCGGGCCTCCAATATGCGTAAAATACGAGTTTTTGGATTTTCAAAAATTCGTAAAATATAAGGAAGCATATATCAACCTTCAACATACTTTGATATGTTAATAGTGCACAAAAATCAACTTTGTGATATTCAATCTCTTCCGGGAAAAAAAGTGCTCTTAAAACCGGAACTGGTTTTATTTCTACAATCAAACTTGAATACCATTTTGCCTAGTTCGATTACGTTTTAGGGTTTTCATGTAGAGGACTAAAATTATCAAGCGGATTTTAAAGGAAAGGATGGTGTTTGTTTCAATGTCATATGATAACTCAGTCTGTAAATACTATATTTTCCGTAAACGTTTACTAACACAAATTTTGGCATGCGCCGCAATACAAAAAATGGCTGTCATTAATTAATAGGTTTGTGTAAAAATAAAATAATTCCCGTTTTGAACTATTCTTATATAAGAGATAAATATTAAAAACTATTTTGTTTTTGAAAGGGGTCGAGCAGCCAAGCTGGGAGATTTCAAATGGACTGACCTACAGGTACCGTGTACCAAGTGGCTGGAACTTATTATATCTACTGTATTATTCCCATTTTCGTTTGGGGAGCACACACACTATTTGGGGGGCAAATCCCCCTGTGCCCCCGTGGCTACACCCCTGAAGTAAGTGTTAGTGAATTTAAGGAGCTTTGAACTCTGGAGCGGTATTTGATTTGATAAGTTTTGAAAGAAGAAAACGAAATATTATTTTCTTTTCACATTTTAGCTGATGATCAATTTGTATTTTTTTAACTTGTCATAACTTGTAACTTGTCACAATTTTTAACTTTAAATTTGTCTTGTATTTAATTGTCAAAAATTAATTTTGAAAATATCCGATACAATAGCAACAATAACCGCACATTGCAAATGAATTTTTGATCTGAAAATTTTGTTGCTCTTCACATTGCCAAATGGATTACGTTCCATACAAATCAGTACATACCATTTTGTGATGTTTTTAATTTATAAAAAATCATTTTGTAGCCTACCAGCTCATTACATCCAAACATGAAGTGGGAGCTCTGATTCTATTAACAATCTCGGAGACATCCGTTTATAGCATCTCAGACATACATTTTTTTTAAAAATAGGTTAGCAACACTGACAACTCGAGTTCTTAGGAACAGGATTACCCACAGTATTTTTATGTTGTGTCGAATAATGTTCATGATAAGGTGGTGCGGATATGAATAACGCTATGCAAACAAATTGAAAATATAATTTTAAAATGGGTTGGCAACACTGACACTGCACCAATCAAGACAGTTGCGCAGCTATGAACTAGTCTCGGCAAGACGTTTCCAATGACATCACTAGAACCTCCCTACATCTTATGGTTCCTAAGATTTATTTTTTGGACGTGCACACGGGTGGACAGGCTGAAAGGAATTATGAGATCCCTCTTTGTTATCTACGCCATTAAGGGTCCCTAAAATAAAATATAAGACCTTCCTTAATAATAATTTAAAGATTTACTCTATATATCTTAAATATTTTTCATAAAATGTACCATATTTAAATGTTAAAAAGGTTTTCTTCTTGGTGACCTTAACATTCCCTCACTCTCCAGAGAAAGGAGGGTGACCCAAGTTTTGTCTCGATGTTTTCTTTTTAAAATTAGATCATACTGGAGATAGTCTGTGTAAAATTTCATGTTGGTATCCAAATATGAACGGAGGTTGGCAAGATGGCGGCTTACTAGAAGAAAGCTGCTGAAATCTCTTGTGGATTTTTTTACAACATTCCCAAGTTTTTTCGGCCTTTCCTTCAAGAAAATTTACTCAGTAGTGTTATTAAGTGTTGCAGTGTTTTATATAATAGTTTTACATCAAGAAAATTAACTGTGATAACAACATCAAATGCGACAGTGACAAGAGAGTTAAGAGTGACTGACAGCTATGGCGGACAGAAACCATAGCAACCAATAAATAACTGACCTTAAAACATCAATTGCCGGCCGGGTGGTCGAGCGGTCTGCGGCGGTAGGCTATCGACTCAACGGTCCCGGGTTCGAGTCCCGGCAGGGGCATGGGTGTGGATTTTAACACTTAACAGCTAAAGGCAAATCGTGACGGGCCGAAGTCCTAAGTTACTAAACAGGCCCGTATAAAAATAAAGTTTACCAAAGTTTAAAACATCAATTATTAAGACTGTTAGACTGTAAAACTATATTATATTATAAACATTATAATAAAACAGCAATTATTAAAACGAACGCGCAATGGATGGGCATAATTAGCCATTTCCGCGATAGACTACAAAATACGAATACGAATACCAAATATGAACTATCCTTCACAAATTTTAAATTAACAGAATGCACTATAAACCAAAAATGGACTAAGGAGGTTAAATGTTTGGTCTGGCATCATTTTTAGATACTAATCGAGCACTTCAGGATCGTTACGTACAGTTCATTAGTCCAATATTATCAGTTGTATACTTTTCTACACTACTTGGCATAAAATTTCTATATGTCACCTAAAGCTTGAACATGCTTACTACCAAAAGATAATGTAGGAAATAATAGTAATATACATGGAGTATTCGTTAGATATTCCTAGATAATCCAATTATCTTAAAGATGTACGTACGATCTCCTATTTTAACATTACAAGAATTAAACCAATGCAGACATTATTGACAGCCTTTGTGAAACAAACATATTCTTACAATCTTCCGAAGAAGAACATTGCCACATTGGCGTACGCCAGGGCTGGGTTGCAAGAAAAGTACTTAAGTGTATAAACAGACCATCGAACTCTACATAATACTGGAGTAACTACTTAAATTTAAAAAAAAAAAAAAACGGGCCGCACAGCGATAAGAAGCGTGTAAAACTGAGTTAGAACTGAAAATTTGGTTCACATTGGATTAGACTGGAAGTGGACAAACAAGTTTAAACGTTTACTCTGGTGTCTATCTTTAATACTAAGTAGTCGCTCCAGTATTATGTAGAGCTCGATGGTCTGACTTAAGTCAAATTTTACATTTAAGTATTTTCTTGCAACCCAGCCCAGGTCTATGAGCCGAAAGTCCCTGGACAAGGTGAACCGATGGTGGTGTGGCATTTCCATCCATCGAATTACGATGGTGTTCCAAGACTGTACGAGCAGTTTTAAAGTGGGCGCCGAACCACGTGTGTCAACACAGGCTATCGAACTCGGAACCCCTTTATTACAAGACAAAGCGTTACCACTACCCTACCAGGACTCGATATATATTTCATGTATGAGCCTGGGCTGGGTTGCAAGAAAAATACTTAAGTGTAAAATCTGTCTTAAGCAGACCATCGAACTCTACATAATACTGGAGTGACTACTAAAGTCCAAAAAACGGGCCTCACAGCGATAAGAAGGGTATCTGAGTTGGAACTGAAAATTTGGTTCACATTGGATTAGACTGAAAGTAAACAAACAAGTTTAAACGTTTCCTCTGGGGTCTATCTTTAACACTAACTAGTCACTCCAGTATTATGTAGAGCTCGATGGTCTGACTTAAGTCAAATTTTACACTTAGTGTTTTCTTACAACCCAGCCCTGGAATTTCCTGGAGTGCAAGCTTATTCCATATTCCACGGAATATTTCGGGTCGATAGACTACCTGTGCTTGTGGGTTTACCGCATTTTGTAGACCTAGTATATCTAGAATTGCTCCTCTTCTAGATCTAATTTAGTCTATGGAAGGTAAAAGAAAACAAGACGCGAAGTTTCGAAACCATCTAGAGAAAAGTTTTATTCTTTCGTGATTTCAACAACATATTAGCACGTGACAAAAACGAAGCCAATCAACAACTACCATTCACTATCTGGGTTAATCTGAAATTGGTTGTGTTAAAAATGTAACCGTGGTCTTCTAAAATTTACAGAGCATGTTCGATCGAATTTAGCTCCGCTTATAAATCGAGGAAGGTCATGCCGTCCTCCGCGATTCCTGTCGTAGGATCCAGAGAGCACGGAAGCCGGTGACACGAAAACCGTTTTCACTTATAGAAAATGGTAGCAATAGGGATTGATTTGGGTACCACATACTCGTGTGTAGGAGTCTGGCAAAATGGAAAAGTTGAGATCATTGCTAATGACCAAGGAAACAGGACAACTCCCAGTTATGTGGCATTTTCAGAAACCGAACGGTTGATTGGAGAAGCTGCAAAAAATCAGGTGGGTTTACTATTGTGTTTTATGTTTCAAAGTTCATTGTTGTTAGTTCCTACAGTCTGTGCGATATAAAATAGTGTAATTGAGGAAAATCAGCTTGAGTATAATTTCCACCCTTATTTGTTCTTATTATTTGTAATGTTAACTTACCTAGTTTTATCTAACCTGAAATCTGTAACGTATAAATCATTGATAAACAAAGAATCGAATCTCCATCAATCCGAATCACTTTGGATCGTTCAAATAACTGCAAGGTGAAAGCTATACTCAATCCGTAAAAATCTTTTCACGTTCAATAATTATGCTTCCCCTCTCTCCCCACCCCCCGCCCATCGGAAGGTAAATCCCTAAATTCTCGAGCGCACATCTCCAACTTTAATTTTTTTTTTTAACTGTTTATAATAGAAATGCTCTAAAACTCTATTTACAACCACAGTTTCGGCTTTACACTCCCAAACTAAAAATCCTGGCAGATTCTCTGGTTGAATTCGACTGCTCGTGCGAGAATTTAGAAACCAGCACCACATTCTTATTGCAATGAAATACTCGATCTATTCAGAATAACCCACTTTTAATTACCCCGCTTTAGGATCCGTATTTAATTTCATCTTTGGATTAGGATTTCTGACAAGAATAATTGATTGTCTTTAGTATGCGTCAGGCGTTATTTAAGGAACCGAACAGTAAACTTGAGCTGACCTAACCTAAACTAACTTAACATGACTATTATGAATTTGTCTGTGTCACTAAGATATTATTCCAATCAGCTGATTTTTTAAATTTTGAGAGATTAAGTTCATGTAAAGAATGTCCTGTGCAAGCTAAAGTAATATCGATTGAAGTAAGGATAGGTTGTTTTAATTATCGTAGTTTTCGTTATAAATCGTAGACTTATCTAACGTAACAATGATGTTAGATCCCATAACTTGCGTATAATAATAATAATAATACACAGCCATATTCAATCCACTACTGGATGAGGCCTCTCCCGCAGGGAGGAGGTGGTCTACTGCTCCCACGCTGACCAGACCTCTTTATTCAGGTAGCTCCCCAATTGGCCTCACGACGCTGGGTGGACGCCGCACTGGCAACACCATCTGGAGTACTGAAACGGTCACCCGTCCAAGCACTGACCAGACCCAGAGCTGCTTGACTTCGGTGATCTTACGGGAACCGGTAGACCAGCTCGGCTAGGGCGTTGCCCAACTTGCGTATAACTTATTATAAATACATTTCTTATTTGCCCATCCCTACAGAATAGTCCCCCAATTACCTGAATTATTACCGGTAGTGCACTAGCTTGAAGTAGAATCCCCGATGAGCGAGTGACCGCCTTGCTATAAAGAGGTCCCGTATCCGGTTCCCAAAGGAACACGTACAAATGTAGTTGCTCGGAATTTCCTTTAAAATATAGGTCCCGCCCGCCCCTTAGGCTATCATATCCAGGCATCTCAACCTAGAGAAGTACAAATGCGAGAGATTTGCCAACCTGGAAGGGTAAAAATGCGGGAGATTGCTTAAGAAACGAGAAACATGCCAAAGAGTTACAACACAAACGTAAATTATCTCAAAAGTACTTTAAAAAAACAAACAAAGCGTACCGTAACAAGTAATTTCAGTTTTCGTAATAATCCTACTTGAGAATTAAACTAAACTAGGCGTTTTTACATTATTTTCTTTATTTCACAATGGTTCGTGGTGTCATCAAATCTTGCAACGTTAATTAAACTCATTTTCTGATGTCATAGAATGATGAAATTTTGCACAGCAACGTAAGTCGGATGATAATACTATATTCCATTATTAGTTTCATAGTTTTATATATTTTAAAAGCATATTTTAATATTTTTTAATATGGACTTCTTTATCCTAAAATAAATACTACCCTGTGACGATATTGGGTTTGACTGGTTGAAGAACACTTTAGGATTTGAGCGAAAAAGATTAGCTACAGAAAAAAAAAAATATCGGAACACCAAAATGACTCGAAAAAAAAAGTTTAAAAATACTTTTTAAAGACATATTTTTTAAAAAACAATTCGTACTAAAAATTAAAAAGTAATTTTGTGATGCATGACTAAAAAGAAAAGCATGGGGCGCGCCAACTTAAGAATTTATAAAGTGACTGTAGGCCTATATGAGAACGCGCCCTATGATTTTCGTTTTAGTTATGCATATATATATATATATATATATATATATATATATATATATATAT
>JAGDQP010000639.1:48670-133820 GCA_022664845.1 Lepisma saccharinum | reverse complement strand
CGAATTGTTTAAGAAAAGTATGTCTTTAAAAAGTTTTTTTATTATATTATTTAAGTAATTGAAATAGTTTACGATCTGATTAGTTTAGCAATTCTTCCACATGCCGTCGGTGTTCGATTTGAAGCGGGGGTGGTTGGGATTTCCCCCTCTCTGCGAAAATATTTCCTTGCTCTGTTTTCCGAAATATTCCCCAAGCCTGGGATATGAATGGATATAAAAGACGGTTTTCTACGTTTTGAAAAAAAATCCCTCTCTCTGGAAATTGTATTGTACAAATCGAACACTGCATATCATACATTTACCACTACGTTAATAGGTAAATCTTGCAATACTGCCACTCCAGAAAGTAAAAATTTTTAGTTTTTACTTCACTTTAGAACGCGAGCTTTAAATTTTGCACATTTTCTCAAAATGCGTGAATTTTGCAGGTTCTATGCGTGAGAGCGTGAGTTGATGTTTGAATGTGTGTGACTCACGTATTTTGCGTGAGAGTTGACATGTCTGAATATCCGTCCGATGGAAGACAATAAAAATTCACTAACAGTTTACCTTTGGTTCATAAACCTGCCCTCGGGGCAGAACACCAATCGCCAGGTGCAGCTTTCAGTGAGTGTAACCCAGTAGTGCCTACTTAACCACGACCTGTATTTGCTGTACTTCGAACTTCACAAGCTTGTCTGAGACGTTAATAAAAGTTCAGTCATAGGACTACAGAAATAAAACACTTCAGTGTTCTCAGATTTCTGTTCTCTTATTAACTAACTAACTCTATGGTTTAAGGAACTCTCAGGTTCATCGCCGCAGTAACACGTTCGCCATTTGATTCTATCCTGTGCAACATCAAGCTATTTTACATCAGGAAAATCTACCTCTCAAAGATCCCTTCTCATATTGTCTTCCCAATGGCCTCTTTCTCTCCGGCTCACCAACCAAGATGGAATATAATCGTCATTTTCCCCCATCCGAACTACATGACCTGCCCATCGTAATTTCATTATTCTCACGATGTATGGTGAATCATATAGTCTGTCGACATTATGCAGTTTCCTCCATTCTCTGACCATCTCTTCCCTTGCATCTTTCTCAACACACATTTTCAAAGGTACGCAATTTATGTTCAGCTGTCAGTGTCGTACTCCGACTTCCGCAACCGTGAAGTATTTATTACCAGTAGAATAACTGTTTTATATATTTTCAATTTCAGCTTTCTAGATATTAATCGCCACGTCAAAATTTCTGGACCGAATAGAAATATGAGTTTACCGATGCTAAATTAAATTTTATTTCTTCCATGACATCATTCTTGCTTATTACGTAAGCTTCCAAGTATTTAAATTTGTGTACTTTTTCTTATCTCATTCTTAATTATTATACCTCGATTTCCTTCGCCCTCTGTGTTTCGGGTTGTTATCACGTATTTTGTGTTCTACACGTTCGCATGTAGACCTATCCCATCGTAATCTTCTGCTAAGATATCGGTGTTACTTTGTAGTGTATCTATATCGTCCCATATTAAATCTACATTATCCACGTATACGAACAATTGGTTGAAGATATTTAATGTTAGTTCCTTTTTGTCCTCTTTTATTTTTAGAATCTCATATTCTAACCCAAAGTTAAACAGTAGTGATGGCAAGGTATCACCCTGTTTCAATCCGCTGCGAATCTCAAAACTATCTGACATATTACTACCTAAACGTATTCTGCTTGTGAGATCGCTGAGACACATATAGCTGAACAATTTTTGTTTGGAATTCCAAATTGTACCAGGATATTGTATAGTGTTTCCATTCTGATAGTCATGATTTCTTAAAACCTATACCAGGTGTATGCATAAGTAGTTTCCGGTTTACCTAAGAGATGGCGCCAGCGAAAAGTACGCAGCGTATTCATTTGACACATACGTCATTTTGTTCGTCTGACATTAAACTACAAACACACACAAGTTGAGTCCGCCAATCACTAGCGTCTTTGTTTTATCGTTCAGTGATCATGTCAAAGTTTGTGCCTGAAAAAGAACATTTGCGGCACGCATTGCTTTTCTTATTTAATCAGAACAAAAAGGTTGTTGAAAGTCATCGTGTGCTGGTAGAAACATATAGTGAACACGCTCCATCGATAGAACATGGTTTCGACAATTTAAAAGTGGTGATTTCGATGTGAAAGACTGGGCGACAGTGGTAGACCACAAAAGTGCGAAAACGAGCAATTGCAGGTGTTATTGGAGGATGACCCAACTCAAACTCAACAGCAATGGGCAAAAGCATTAAATGTGTCACAAGAAACAATCAGCAGACGTTTACGAGCAATGGAGAAGATCAATAAACTGGGTAAATGGGTCCCACACGATTTGAATGAACCTCAAAGGGAAAATCGCAAAGTCACTTGTGAAATGTTGCTTCAACGCCACGAAAGAAAATCCTTTTTGAATCGAATTGTGACGGGTGACGAAAAATGGATTTATTTTGAAAACCCGAAGCGGAAAAAATCGTGGCTTTCACCTGGCGAAGCCGGTCCTTCAACACCAAGGCCAAATCGCTTTTGCAAGAAGACCATGCTTTGTGTCTGGTGGGACCAAAGCGGTATTGTGTATTATGAACTCTTGAAGCCCGGCGAAACCGTTAATGCACAACGTTATCGCCAACAAATGATTAATTTAAATCACGCATTGATCGAAAGACGACCAGAATGAGCCCGAAGACATGGCAAAGTGATTGTGTTACACGACAATGAGCCGTCTCAAACAGCAAAACCAGTGAAAGACACCTTGAAATCGCTTGGATGGGACATCCTTAAGCACTCGCCGTACTCCCCAGACCTGGCGCCATCTGACTATCACCTCTTCGAATCAATGGGGCACGCGCTCGCAGAGCAGCACTTCAGCAATTTCGAAGACGTTGGAAAATGGCTCGACGAATGGTTTGCCGCAAAAGACAAGCAGTTTTTCCGGCATGGTATGCATCAATTACCTGAAAGATGGGCGAAATGTGTAGAAGCCGATGGCCAATATTTTGAATAAAACAAAATTAATTTTCCTTGAAAATTACGTGTTTTCTTTACCACAAAAACCGGCAAAAACTTATGCATACACCTGGTAAACAGCATGTAAACCATCTTACTGTATTCCTACTTCTTCTCTAATATTTGTCTCAGGGCAAAAATCTAATTCACCATAGATCTATTTTTGTCTAAATCCACGTTGGAGGTCTCCAATTATTTCATCATACGCTTAGGCGTGTTAGCAGGATATTACTTAACACTTTGTAACTTGCTGGGAGTAAAGAGATTCCGCGGCAATTTATTACAGCCAAATTTATTGCCTTTTTAATAAATCGGAACTATTACTCAGGTTTTCCATTCCTTTGGAAGCTCCTCATTTCTCCATCTAGCGCTTACCAATTTATGTAGTTCCTTGACTAGTGCCGTTGCCTTTGTTTTAATTAATTCGGCTGGTATTTTGTTAATTCATCGTGATTTGAAATTTTTCAATTTCTTTATCGACATGTCGCTAGGTTTGGGTATCCATGGTTCTGTGGTATGGATTTCAAATTCCTCTGTTTGTTCTCCTGTGTGTACATTAAGAAGCTTGTCGAAATACCCTTTCCATACATCAATATTTTTTCGGATCTTCCTGAAGTTCTCCCCAGTGTTCGACTTGTCATAAATTACGAAGTGGGAATCCTAAAACTAGTGGTTGCTGGTAAGTTTCAACATACTACCTGTTTTGGGTAAAAATACAAAGATTTTATCCCTGGTTAGGATGATATTCGGAATCAACAACTGGGAATGAAATCCTCACGCACCAGGAAAGATTCCCTTAATCCCTCTCCGGCAAATCGAACACTGATCTCCACTTACGTTTCTAATCATCCCTAACTTCGGCTGGTAACCTTTTCTAAACAAGTTTACCCTTTTGTATTGATCTTTAATTGTAGTAATTTTCCTTACCATTTTCCTCTATCTGCTGAATTTTCTGCGTCAGATATTTTCGCTTTATGTTTCTAAACCCGCGTGTGGCATTACGTTTCGCGTTACTGTAGTGGTTTGCATTTGTTACGGTTTTATTATTTAGCCATTGATGCCTTGCTTTTTTCGTTTCTCGTGAAGATTATTGCATTCTTCATTAAACCAAGGCTTGTTTTTTTTTTCTGTCGTTTCTCCTCACCTACACGTTCTTTTGCGGAGTCCCTCTCAGTGTCACCAATTGCTTCCTACATCTTATTCACATCATTGTCCTTATTATTACTAATGCCATCTTCAAGTCAGATAAGATTTCGAATCTATTGAAATTCTGATTTGGTAATATGCCTTTACACCGGAGTTATATAATGGTTTTACTTCGAATTTTCGTTATCTTGAACCTTTACTTTCCCTGTTCGCGATGCACAACTTTTTCCTCACTTTTGTGATCACTAATTAATGATCGGTGTCACCTTCCGCTCATATGTACGCCCTAACATCCATTGTGTTGGAATGTCTTCATGTATCTACTAATACATGATGGATCTGGTTGTGTGTTTTTGCCATACGGAGCTGTCCGTGTGTATTTGTATATATTCTTGTGTTCAAAGTATACTATTAGATCTGTCGAAAGCACGAAAGTGTCCATTTTGTTGCTCTTTTCGTGAAGACTTGATTTGCCTATGGTAAGTCTAAAACTTTCTTCCCTGCCACCGAACTTCCAAAGTTGTGTGACTGAGATCCCCATAGTAGAATGTATATTTGCCCTATCGATGCTATCTTAATCCTCCCACCGAACTTCCTGTATAGCTAGTATGTCCAGCTCTTCTTAGTGTCGCACACTACCGTCTGAAGAGCGCCTGTTTGGCACAAAATTCGTAAGTTCCACGTTCGTATTGTAATGTTCTTAGAGCTCCCTGAAGCAGTTCTCGCCGGGAGATCCGAATGGGGAACTTATTTGAATTGAATTTTATTTATGGCCTTTAGGCATCTAAGGCTCAGGCCAGAATGGGGGACTAGTTTACCTCCAGAATATTTTACTCCAGTAGAACCCATAGAACCATTTATTACTATTTCTTGAAGTGATTTAGTGGTGTAGAGTTGTCAGCTCTACGACCTAGCAGTAAGGCAAACATAAAAGATGTCCTTTGTACACCTCTGAAGATTGACGATGTCATTCATCTTCAGCCTCAGAGTAGTAATGGTGAAGCTGCTTCCCTTCACCATAATATTTTTGTTGGGGTCTATCTTCCCCTAGCCTTTGTAGATCACTATACTAACTGCAAGGCAGCAATACTGGTTTTGGTCCGCCCCGGAATATTTCCGGTATCCACTATATTTGGTCGCCATTTTCCTATACGCCACCTGGGGAGGCGCCTGGTAGGAGATCAGTAACTCCAACCCGATCTGTTCCCTTATTACTTAACAAAATACCGTTTTTCTTCATTTAGTAGCGACAGGCGTGCATTCTGCGGCCCGAAATACAGGCGATTGTGCGTTTTGTGGCCCGGAATACTGATTCATAGTGAAATGCCAATGTTGAACCTGTTAGCAGCGGGATCTGGATTGATAGTTTCTTGTCTTTTAATACACGTAAGAAGCTTGTTGCACATTTCTGATTAGGTAAAATTAAGTTAGATTACTAGTTTGAAACTCCCTTGCCTTTCGCTCTGATTAAGGGTAGAGGTATCCCCTGTGCACATAGGGGATGTGGAGGTAGCGCTCTACATATTCTCGGCCCACGGCAGGAAGTGAAGTGGCCTTGTCTGACCCACGCTTGACCGCTTTTAGCTCTCAGGTGCCCAAGAATACCAAGGGCAGTCTGATAGTCAATTTGATAGGAGACTGAGAGCACCTCAGAGCGCTAGGTATGGGAACACTGTAAGAAAAGGCTCCACCGTCCTGGCTGGTATTTGAACCCGGGCCGCCCGATTAGCTGTCAGACGCGCCGTCAGTGTTCCCAATTTATTTTGGGAAACATCGGAATTCATTACCTTCACACATTGATGTGGTACCCCCCCCCACCTCTTCCCCCCCCCGTACAGAATGTAATATAAAACCAGACGAGTATCAAACACAGATCCCGTTTTTCATTCCAAGCGTGATATTCCCTCCTTATTTAGTGTTTTTTTTAGTTAATTATTCATTCTACACGTGTCTACTGCATTTGCAGCCTCGAGATACTATTGTTTCCTTCCGGAGAATTTTCGAAAGCTGGTTCCCAGAATGGAAACTGTCTCCTTATGTTGAATGCAGCACATTTTCTTACAGACTGAAATCTGTATCATTTCCGTACAGCTTACAATGATGTAAGATGACAGGTACGGTACCTGTTTATAGATAACAGAGGCACATTTCCGTACATGTATTTCGCTAAAACAGAAATACACTAAACAGGTGTCCCTCGCACAAAACAAATATACATACGCAAACTGGTTGACTCAAGGACATGTTGCCATGACAAGATAACAAAACTATGCCATAAATATTTTAAATTGGCCCATATGTAAGATACACACGGAAAGTTCTTCTTCTTCTTCTTCTTCTTATTATTATTATTATTATTTTTACCACAAATTTTATATTTTGGGAAATCTTGCACAAATTTCTCAAACAATTGTACTTTTACTATAAAATTGTTAATACACTGCCACTTCCAGTAGGTGAATTGAATTTTATTTACGGCCTCTTGACATCTTTTGGATGGCCAGGTATCGGTTACGGACTTTTTTAAAGTACAATCCCGGCATCCCTTTGTACTTACGTAAGTAATGTCATATTTTTTATCGTTATTTCGTAGTCCAAGAAACTGTTTAAATCTTTATTTCTAAATTTTTAAAGCCAATCATACGTAAGCACTATTGTTATCCCCATTGTCAGAAGGAACAAACAAAGCTTTTTTTTTCCTTTGAATGTTTATGTGATATTTGAACGTCTCCTAATATCCTTAGCTTGTGGTTTAAAAATCATCCAAAAGAATCGAAAATTATTTTAGATGTTTTTCAATATTCATGTTTACGAATGCGGCTTGGAAAATTCTGAAGATTTTAAAATAACTGTCATGTACAAAGGTCTGTTTCAGTAGGTCTAGGAAGCATGGTTGGAATGTTTAAAACAAAATATTTTAAACAGAGGCGATTGTTTTAAACTATGTTTTTTACCCCAATTTAGGGGGGTCTGGGGTGGAACTTTTATAGCTCAAAGTTCAAGCCCCTCAAAATAACCAAGGACGTGTTTTTGCGTTTGCTCATATTTGCAGTCGTTTCGAAGATACACGGGGTGGCAACGGACTTTATGGACACCCTGTATATACTTATAGACGAACAGATGGAAGATGGACGACAAATGTACTACATTGGATTCCTCGAGAAAAGAAGCGACCGAGACGACGTCCGAATGCAAGATGGGTAGATGAAATCAAGCGTTTTTCGGGAGCTACATGGATGAGGATAGCAGCAGACTGAGATATGTGGAAAGAAAAGGGGTAGGCCTTCATCCAGCAGTGGATAGAAAACGGCTGAATATGATATATATATGGGCTCTTCTCTCCCAACCCGTCTGGTCAGCGTGGGAGCAGTAGACCAACTCCTCCCTTCGGGGAGAGGCCTCATCCACTAGTGGATTGAATATGGTTGTCTCAACGTGTACTAGCGTAGGTAAGGGGATGACATAGCAAGACATGGGCTTTATAACAACTTCTGATCTTGCCATCCTCTGCTAATCCCACAGTGGTAAACAGAGGATCATTATTGGTTGGATCTGTGAGACCCATTAACATTTGCTGCTAGTGGATTGAATCAAACTCTGATTTATTGAATTATAAATGTATTAAATCAAAACGATTTCAAACGTTAAAGAAAAATTAATTAAATGACTGGAGTTATAAGAAAAGTAATAATTTGTAGAAATAGCGAAAGAAGTAATAAAATGAAAGTTTAAAAAATTATTTTCAGAGCTGAATAAAACCTCGCGTCATAATGCAGATTTTCATTACTTTTGTAGTCTATCCATGCAGTACACAACACTATGCCATTATGTTTCCGAGCAAAGGCGCACTTTAAGAATCAAAACGCTAGCAGTCGACACATAATATGTGAGCTACACTTTTTACAATATCTTCTTAATTTCCAACTTCACTTCGCTTGGTGTACACTGTATTAAAAGAATCACATTAGGTTCTACATTATGATCACCTTCCTCTTCACCGAACACATTATCTAGTTCATTTCCTAACAAGGCTAACATCCGTATTATTCTCTCGGTCCTAGCAGCATACATTTCGGTTATTTTAAACATACACACTTATACATAAAATCCAAAGAAGGAATGTTCAAAACGAAAAATTGAATGATTTCTTAAAGTTGTTCAAATGACAGCGGTAAGTAATTGAATTTCGCTTTTAAAAAAATGGAGCATGCATAGCGTCACCATCATCAACAATGATAACACAAGTTTTAGGCAAAGGGATATTTTCTGAAAAGAGTCACGTCATTAGTATCGTTGGGCCTGCAAGACCCAAACTCCAGAAACTGTTCCCTCACTCGACAGTTTGTAGCTGAAGAATAGAACTATGTAGCTTCATAGAATTAAAGAAATACGAGGGGGGGCTGATAAGTTCTCGACCCGACCTCCTTCCGAAAGTACAATCCCGATTTCATTGATTTCATTTGAAATGTTGATCTTTTGTATGTTTAAGTACCAATATTCACGATTGTATCATGAACGGTTTTTATTTTACACGTAATTGAATGAAGCATGGCGGAGCCAGATGTTAAATTCACCAAGGAGGAGTTGCGAGGTGTAATGAAGTTCTTCCTGTAACAGAAGTCGCCTAAGTAAATCCATGGTTGCATGCTAGACACATTGGGTGGACAGTGTCCGTCATACTCCACTGTGAAGAAATGGTGTGCAAACTTTAAACGTGGTGATTTTTCCACATAAGATGGCGAAAGGTGTGGGAGATCAGTCTCAGTGTCAACTCCGGAAAAAGTGGACCAGGTTCATGATCTGATCATGAACGCATGGTTGAGTAACAGACGAATTTCACTTCAGGAGATAGCTGACATCGTGCACATATCCAAAGAACGTGTTGGGTCAATAATCCATGATCAGTTGGACAAACGCAAGCTTTCCGCGAAATGGATTCCCAAATGTTTGAACGCCGATGAGAAACGCAAACGTGTGACATCATCTCAGGGGATTTTACGGTATTTTGCGAACTCTAAGGATGATTTTTTGAATCGGCTTGTTACCCAGGATGAAACGTGGTTGCATTACTTTGATCCTGAGACCAAACAGCAGTCATGCGAGTGGCGCCACTCAGGATCTTCAAGGCCAAAGAAATTCAAAGCACAGAAGTCCGCAGGGAAGGTGCTCGCCTCAATATTCTGGGATAAGAATGGTGTTTTGTTATCAGACTACCTTCCAAAGGGTCAAACCATAACAACAGAGTATTACTGCAGTCGTCTGGCTAAGTGAAAAGACGCTATTAAAGAAAAGCACAGGGGAAAGTTGAGACGAGTTGTGTTGTTCTTGCAGGACAATGGTCTCGTTCACAAGGCTGGCAGAACAATGGATTTTCTGAGGAACATACGGTTTCAGTGCATTGACCACCCACCTTACTCGCCAGATCTCGCGCCCTCTGATTATTTTCTCTTTCCTGAACTCAAAACGTTCCTGAAAGGACAGAAATTTCACAGTGATCATGAGGTTATAACAGCTACGGAACAGTTTTTTGCAGACCAGGAGAAATCTTTTTATTTGGAAGGGTTAGAGAAGTTGGAGCATCGAAGTGCCAAGTGTGTTGATCTTCGTGGATAATACATTGAATAGCCTGAAACTTTCATGCCTCCATCTCAAGTCCTTCTGGGTCGGGTCGAGAACTTATACCCCCCCCCTCGTATATTAACATGAAAGGTAGAGAAAGAATGAGTCATATACAATGTTTCCAGGTAATACTACGTTCAAATAAGTATTTATCTCGGTCTGATGGACCCAACGTTACCACTGTAGGGTTAAGACACATAGAAATTATAGACAAGCTGTAATCAGAATGACTGGCCTGAATAAAATGGACAACTAAAATACTCGACCTCCTCATAATTCATGTTCTGTATATGCACGCGTACATGCATATGGAGTCAGTCATACAAGTACAAACGCACGCACCCACATTCTCACATACTAACATATATGCGTACGCATTTACAATGTAATAATTACACACATGCACCCATTATATGTACACGATTCACATGTGTAAGACCTTCTCTGTTAATCGACCGCAATTTCTCAACTAAAGTTGCTTAAAAGTAATGTTCATGAATACTTGCGTGAGACTTCGTTCTCTGTGCATCCTTGAATGACAGGTACCTGCTGTTACAAAGCAAAAGGACTCTGTGAAACGTTTAATACAGTTTTAGGGGATTTTTTGATGTCGTATCCATAATTAATTGGGACAAACTTGTTTGTTTTCTACCTTTTGAAGTATTGGAGAAAATTTGCATAGAAACTGAAACTGCGGAGATCTAATGGTTTGAATCGTTGTCAAATGGCATGACTAGAATTTTTTTAGGGCAATTTCTTTTGCCCTGAGTTCCTGCTTTGCTCTCGTTTCCTGTGCGAGTGGTCCCGGGTTCGATCCTGGTGGGGCTGCAAATTTTCGTGTTGATTCAAGATCGTGCTACTAGTTAAAGGGCTGCTTAAATTAAGTAGCCCATTCCCTCGATGACTATGACGCAGTCCCCTCCCACTGATCACTGGTTTCCATTTCATTTTTCGCAAGAAACATGACCAAGCTTTTCAGATCTTACAGTTGCTACTCAAGGTATTATAACAAATATCAAACACATTTGAAGAGTACAAAGAAAGAAGGGGGTATGTGCATGAATGGCGACTTCTCGTAAAACGCAGTTTGAAGTCTAACTCTTCATTTACTCCCATGAGTTTCATATTTTTAAAACCGATATAACTTTGTGATTGTTTGCACTTTTGGATTGAAACTCTCTGGTGTGTTAGCTGTCATTGCGTAGTACCTGTTACAAGTACAAACTCATTTTTTTTTTAAATACCCATACCCCCTTCTTTTCCTGTACTTTTCATTTGATAACATATATTTAATATCATATTTGTATGTATTAATACATATTGCAACTGGAAGTAGGAACTATTCATATATTGGTCATCACACATAGGTAATGACTTACATGTATTACGATAGTTTTTGACTTTGGAACGTTGTTAGAGTATATAATTTCTTTGTTGAATATTTGTGGAAGAATTTCGAATTCACACGAAGAAATTATAGTGGTCAGTAACCAATTGTCTATCATGGAAGAAATAAATCTACTTTTTATTGTTATTAATGTTATCATGGAACTCATTATACGTTCTGCTGTGATTGAGACAACAACAAGAAACTCGCACAAAACGTTGTTTTTTTTTGTTTTTGTTTTTAATTAATGAACTGAATGACAACCTGATATCGTTTTAAGGATTCCTTACAAACCCGAAGTTGTTTTAGTTCTTGAAACTCTACAAACTCTATGTCCAGAAATTCACTATCACTTTCATTTTTTCTCCATAACTACAATTCGTTCAGCCACATTCTGCTTCTTCTTATATCTTCCGCAACCAACCAAGTTAAATCGATGTCTTTCGCCACAGACGAGTAGGTTGTACAGAAAGCTACAAATTCTTCTTCCGTAATACTTCCAGGATCTAGACTGCAAAATTTATAAATATTCAAACTTCTTACTTCTTCTGAGGTTTATATCACACACGCAGAAAAGACTACCATCTGTGTAAATAAGGCTAACAATTACTCTAAAAACTTTTATCAAGCTGCGAGAGATTGTCAATACAATAGTAGGAAATTTTATAACAGTCCTATTTAACTGTTAGCCTCAGTAACACAGCGGCAAGCAGGGTTCTGTGAGACAAGGTGTAGCGATAGGACTGTAAGGAGGAGAGACCACTCTCCCCAAGTTCCGTTCCTCGTAAGGAGAAACAGTCGCCTAGGGACGTTATCCCTCAAGGTGGATGAGCTGCTGGTTCCGCTCCTCTGACGAGAAACGGTCCCCCGCGGCTCACAAGTAGGGAACCGGGAAGGTGAGCTACTGGCTCCAGATCTCCGAAGAGATAAGGTCGCCCGCGGCCCACAGGTTGGAAACCGGAAAGGTGAGCTACTGGTTCCAGACCTCCGAAGAGATATAGTCGCCCGCGGCCCACAGGTTCTGGAAAGGTAATATGAAGGATTGCTGTAGATTCCGTTCATGTAAATGAGAAACGGTCACCCACAGTTGGTTTCTAGGAAGGAAGGTGAAACAAAGGGAATATTACCCACACTAGGTCGTATATCGCACTCCAAGTTCCGCTCCTGACGAGAGAAGCGGTTGCTTGGGGAATCCCTGAAGACGTAGAGAGCTCGTCCAATAAGAATCACGTGGTTCGTAAGAATATTTGCTTTATTGTCACAAAAGCAATAAACCACTATTTGCACACATCTAACGGCAAGGCACATGCTGCTCGTGTTACACTGGAGCATACAACAGATTATGACGACAGTTGATTTAGATAATTAAAAAATTGTAAAAAGAAATTTTAATTAATATAAGATTAAATACGACGTGATCCTATCTATATTGATAGTTAAATGAAATGAGAAACTTCTTTAAAATATGCTCAATTAATAACAAAACTAATTACTGAAGTTTACAAACTTGTGCGCCATCTCTTAAACTACATGTGAAATACGATCAATGGTCATTTAATAATCTGCAGATGGGCTTCCAACACTGTTACAACTCTCACATTCAGTCGTCGAAAAGGTTCTGTTATTAGATCATAATCGACTTCAACTTCATCGAAACACCTTTTACGACGTTTCGTATTTGTCTTCACACGCTGCAATTCATGTTTTGTATCAGAATGTTTATTGAACGCAATGAACGAATTCCAACAATCATGTTTCTTCTTACTTTTGGTTGCATAAATTACTGTTTTTACAACACCACAGCAACAGAAAATTTCGTGAGAGCGTTTAGGAGTAGGCGATAGTATGGTATCTGTGAAGAAGACATGTCAGTAAAAGCAAGAACAGTATCAAAGTGAACTGTCTCTTCCCCAACCCTATACTTACATAAAGTGATACCCTCTTTTTCCACATTCCCTCCAGCAATGATAATGTCTAACGTTTACAAAATTTCCAAAAAAAAAGCAACCACAGACTATTGTTGTAACCTCTTATTTGCTTGACCATCTTGTTGTAAATGAACGTTTCAGTCTTTTTTGAAAGAAGATTTTCAATAAATAAACATATTACATTTATGCCCTGAAAACATCTTCAATAAATCCAAAAGTGCATTAAGAATACCGCATATCGACAGTGATTTCTTCACAACAAACGCGAATCTGTGAGAAGTGCTCCATTTACAAAAAGCTTCGGGATATTCTTGCTTCATCGTTTTAACTGTTTTAGGTCTTCCATGCATGTTTCTTGCATCGTCCAACAAGAAAATTAGGATTTACCTCTCTGAAGCCCATCACAATATTTTCTTCATTGATTCTACTATAATCACCCGAAGTAAAAATATGAAATGGACTGTCCACAAGAGCTGAGTTATGTTCTTCAATAAACTCAATGTATTGTAAAATTATTACAGTTTATTCTTATTTGCTAACATCCTATGTACATTGTACACTGAGAGAAAATTTTCCAGTTTGTTCAACCGAACACAAATTCCTGTACAACTTTCGATAGCTTAAAAGTTTAATCCGAATTCCATACCTGATTTCTGTGCTTCGTGCAATTTATCCCTTATGATTCGACTGTCAACTATGTATCTCGACTGTGTTTCGACAACAGAAATAAACATTTTGTAAGTTTACGTTACAATTGATTTTTGTTTTCTAAAATCAAATTTTCCTTCTATCAGGTACTCGAAGCAATCAGTACGAATTAATAAAATGTTTTGATTAATTATGAGTAACTAGTGCATTATTACTAGTTACTACTAGCATAACTCTGTCGATTCCTTACACGTTAACCCTCCGAATTCGATTTAACTGGCTCGAAAGGTTGGGAGTGACGCGAAGTTGAACATTTCGAACGCAGTTTCCATATTTCCATCCATTGTAAACATTCGTCAACTATGCTCTTTGGTTAATAGGAGTTTCTCAGTCAACAACACTACATAATAAAGAGACAAATGTATTTGCTTCAGGTCAAAGCGAGGAACCTTTGTGGAGTTAACGTGCTTCATTGTTATAGGTTTGGATATTCATAACAACAATGAACAAGAAAGAAAATAAAAAGTCGGCATACATAGAACTCTTGAATTGGTTATGAACTTTCTTTCCTGAAAGTTTGAAATCTCTAGGCTTAAATTTGAAGGAATAACATTGAACTTTCGTGCGACGAGGAAAATACATCAGACAAACGTGTATACCGAGGTAGTGCTGTCATCTTTTGTTGGAGATCTCTGCTTTACATTAACCTTAAGGTGAAATATGTGAAACGATAAAATAAGGATTTTTTAAAAACATTATTTGACGCACAAGCTTCTATACCACCCTAAGAATGGTCATGAGCATTTATTGTATGTCTATTGCGTATCAAAACACAACTGGTTCGCAAAGGTTAAAAATGCACATTTTTAGGACAATGTTGCGCGGGTTGTCTAGCCTTCTGCAGTAAAATGTTCAAAGTTGATGTGGAACCTCCGCACATTTTATCACTACGACACCGGAAGTTTCGACAAAAAGTTTATATATATTTATACCCTTAATGCATATATAATAGAGTATAAATATGTCTTCTAGAAGCAGTAATAAGTGACTTGCAATTTGGCATTTCGCAGAATCAACAGTGTTAAAGTTTCCTATGACTGACTATTCCATTAAAACTTCTATTGCATTCTTTCTATACAGAATATATTGCATTGTATTATATGCAGGGTACGTGATACGTTTTGGTACAGCGAAATACTTCTTTTAATATGACAAAGTGTGAATGATTCTGAAAGTACAATATGTATATAATTATGATCACAATACGCACTGAAGTCTCAAATTGAATATTCCTAGCAAGGTAAAAAAAAAAAAAAAAAACGTATAAAATTGGGGTCGCAGTGCTTTACAACAACCTGGCATCTACTTTGTTGTTATAAATGAACTCAGTTGAATTTTATCACTCAGAAAATATGAATTCTAAACAGTATTCATACCCAGCTCCTCTGGTCTACTAGTTACAGCGACTTACGGCGCTGGGCAGGCATCCAGATTCGGGTTGTACTACCGAGCATTCTGACTGAAGTTTCTGGGTTTTACCAGATCAATGAGAGTGTGGTACTTACTCAAAGACCCTGGAAGTTTTGTTTTTTTGAAAGACGTCATTTCTCAAGCATATTTTGGCGGGTTTAGGACATAGTATCCTATCTATCCAATAAATGGGAGTTGATGAAAATAATTAACACATTAATAATGTCAGATTAATTACACCTGTTTCTATTAATCCCTAACTTCAATGTACGCTGTGGAGTTTTACATCTTTTCCTGTCAATGTTCCTTGTAACAAACCTCACACACTATGCTGTTCGAAAGAAAAACAGAAAATCATTTATGGTAATAAATTTCGGAATTCAGCAGTTTATTTGAAATCTGTTTAACTAACACAGTTCTCATTGCATTCATTCTCAGGAAGGTCAATTTCATTTCTTGTAACTCTTTCTCGATTTAATTCCGTATTATCCTTCAATAAAGTGTAGATGAATAGCAAATCAAAAATCAGAAACAATTGCTCATAAAGGAAGTTATTAACTCCTTCAAGACGATATTAATAGCCTTTTTGTTAACATCATTCAATGAACGTTTGAACACGTTCTGCATTCTAATATTCCAAATACCTTAAAATAGGTGCATATTGTTCCGAAATTGAGATTACATTCATTAGGAAGTGTCAGTCGTTCTTGTTCACAGTGGATGGATGACGAATTTGGGAATTCCAAGAATTCTTGTATGTTATGACAAGAGTGTTTGCACTAAAAGCAATTATTGTTGTACAAGAGAGCGTCATAATTTCTTCTTGCCTTAATAGGACCTAACAGCATTGTTCTAGCGACTCCCGATTTAGTGGGGGGGGATGTTTGGGACCGGAAGGGAAAGGGGCGGTTTAGACCCCTTTTATGCACAACGTTTTCTGCGGCACCGCAAAAGGGCAAGTGAACAAATAACTACAATATTGTTAGTGTTTTTTTTTTTCATTGGATATGTGAAGAATCTATGCCTAATCTAAGATATCAGAGATGAAGTAAGACTGCAATTTTTAATGGAAACAGCCCCGAAATATTCTGGATTGCATCACGTAACTGCAGAAGGGAATTGATCTCAAATTAATACAAGCGCGGTTTATTCGAATTAAGTATGACCCATCAGTCAATGAACCGAGCGACCGTGGCTCAGTAGTAGAGCATTGTCTTAGCATTCGGGAAATCATGGGTTCAATCGCAGCGACCGACCATTCTGACTGAGGTATCTCTCAGTAACACCAGGCAGGTGCCAGGATGATATCTTAAACTTAGGCCCTGGATGACACTTTCCTGCACCCTTTCCCCCTCTCCTATTCTGGCCTGAGTCTTTGTTGCCTAAAGGCTATAAATATAATTGAAAAAAAAATCATAATTCATTGTGCATTTTTTTTCAAATATTCCTGCACTTTTAAAACCGAAAACATAGATCTACCAAAATATAATTGAGTACTTACCCAAAACCTGTAGCCTAGCCCAGTGGTTATAGACGTGTGCTTTGGATCGATATTAGGGACATAAACAAATTCGAGCCCTGCTGCCGACTATTCTATGGTTTCCAGGGATTTCTTCAGTTTCACAAGATAATGATACATAGACGTTGGTTTTGGCCGATACCTTCCTCATGAATTCTTGTTCTCGACAGAATACCTGCTGCTCGCCGATAAAAGTCCTCCCTCCAATTTGTTCCGGGTTTAGGCCGTCAGTCCATGAATGTAAATTACATAAATAAAGTAACTAAGTACCTATCGTGACACATTCTGTGAAGTTCTCACAGCAGCATCTCGTGCGTCCACATCGTGCCACAATTACAGGTACTTGTTCTGTGAGTTAATTTTACCATAAGTAGACGAGGGACTACAGATAGCATATTCCTCCATAAATGTGTCGGCTAGTTGGGCCATATATATTGACGCCTTAAACTTGACTTGACCCGACGGTCCAGTTCGTTCAACAAGTGCAACATACGCTGCATGTTTGACTTCTGACTGACCAAGTCCATCCAGTGTGTGAACATTGTTGTCCTTATCCATAGTGGCCACAGCAATATGAAATTCGGAATTATCGCTTTGTAGGTAATATATGTTAACATCGTAAAATCATCCATATTGAACGCATTCTACACTGTTAAAAAAAAACTTTATTCAAAATTGAGCAAAAAAATCTCAAACTGGCTCCGACTACATTTTTATTCAATTTTGAGCAAGTGATAGTGCTCGAAAATGAGAACCTTTCTCATAAAATGAAGAAATTTTTCACACTTGAGAAAAGTTTTCTCATTTTTTTAGCTTGCTCAAAATTGAATAAAAATTTACTCGGAGCCAGTTTGAGATTTTTTTTTCAATTTTCTTAACAGTGCATTATTCAGAACGTTTAAGTAGTCTTCTGTCGTCACTGTGCCACAAACAACAAGCGGACACCATATTTCCGATTATATAATGGGACAACACACTCGATCAGCATTGTTTGGAGTCGCCACATTCAGATGCATGGATGGCTATCTAAAGAAAAAAACATATGAAGCTTAAGTCATCACTCCACAAAAACGATTTCCAATACTATACTGTAATTGATACTTAAACCACCATTGGAGCTGTTAAAATTTAATGGACTTAGTAACATAAGACTTACAGTTACCTCTACCAAAGTATCTGAAAATGTGGGTTCCAGTGTACAATATTCTGATAAATAACTGTCACTCTTGCTGCTTCTGTTTATCCCCCTAACTTATTGTGATCATAAGTTTGTAATTTTATATTAGGGATTGATAATGTACCTTAATTACCACTCCGGTAGGATAACACCCATTGTTGATTTCAGTCGAGTCAGCTTTCAGCTATGCTCTGAAATTACATTCAACAATAACACTTTTATCGAATTTCAATAGATCTCTATCCCCGTATCATTTCATTTCCAGTTGCATCGGTTTCTCATGGAGGAATTTGCTTGAATCACGTAAACACACTGCTCGATTTGTAGGGGAAATGTTCCACTTCTCCAATAAACTTTCCAAATTCTGTTTTCTGAAATACCCCCTCAGCCTGGGAAATGAATAAGCAAAAGTACAGTATTGTATGTCTTTGATAAATTCTCCAGTTTTGTGGAAACTGTACAAGTTGAAAACAGCATGAACACATGGATTATTTTGTTGTTATAAGACCTCAATTATTTTTTGGTGGAATGGAAGTTTTTGAATTTTTCAATACCTTCATTTTCGTAAATACGCGTATAATCTGAAAGGAAAAGCCTTCTGCCAGTAATAAAACTATTTAGGTATATTTCCTTTGAATACTTACCACTTAAGAAACTGTTATTTTTGCTCTTGCTGAAAAGCATATTCTACTATTGTCTCTCAATAATCTGATCTTACTACCAAGGATATTAACATGTCGTAAACACTATTTATTCATATTATTATTCATCCTTAACTTTGTTTAGATTAACGTAGAAAGTTTAGGAGATTTCTTATTGTCATTGATACTTGAATCTTATTCTGTAATATCAGTTACTATTACTTGAATTTTCCTATTTTTCAGATTGCAATGAATCCGAAGAACACAGTGTTTGATGCCAAGAGGTTGATCGGAAGAAAATATAATGACCCCAAAATTCAAGACGATTTGAAACATTGGCCATTCACAGTGCTCAATGATGGGGGCAAACCGAAAATTCAAGTGGAATTTAAAAGTCAAAAGAAAACATTTGCTCCAGAAGAAATTAGCTCAATGGTACTTTTGAAGATGAAAGAAACTGCAGAAGCTTATCTAGGAAGAAAAGTGAAAGACGCAGTTGTGACTGTTCCTGCCTATTTTAATGATTCTCAACGCCAGGCTACCAAGGATGCAGGCACCATTGCAGGTTTAAATGTTCTTAGAATCATCAATGAACCGACAGCAGCTGCTTTAGCTTACGGACTTGACAAGAATTTAAAAGGAGAAAAAAATATCTTGATTTTTGATTTAGGGGGCGGGACTTTTGATGTATCCATTTTAAGCATTGATGAGGGTTCTTTATTCGAAGTTAAAGCAACAGCTGGAGATACTCATTTAGGAGGTGAAGATTTTGATAGCAGAATGGTGAACTACTTTTGCGAAGAATTTAAGAGAAAGTACAAGAAAGATATGCAGGGTAATGCCAGAGCAGTCCGACGGCTTCGCACAGCATGTGAAAGAGCTAAACGCACGTTATCTAGCAGCACAGAAGCTTCTATCGAAATTGATGCATTGTACGACGGTCTTGATTTCTACAGCAAAATTTCAAGGGCTCGATTTGAAGAACTGTGTATCGACCTCTTCAAGGCTACTTTAGATCCTGTACAGAAGGCTTTGAATGATTCCAAGTTAAGTAAGACAGATATTCATGAAGTCGTTCTAGTAGGGGGCTCAACTCGTATTCCCAAGATTCAAACTCTGTTGCAAAACTTTTTTGGTGGGAAAACGCTTAATATGTCCATCAATCCGGATGAAGCGGTGGCATATGGTGCAGCAGTACAGGGAGCTATTTTGAGTGGCGACAAGAGTAGCGAAATTCAGGACGTTCTTCTTGTAGATGTGACACCATTGTCTCTTGGAATCGAGACCGCAGGAGGAATAATGACCAAAATAGTGGAGAGAAATACTCGTATCCCCTGCAAACAAACCCAACAATTTACAACTTACTCCGACAACCAGCCAGCAGTCACTGTTCAAGTGTTCGAGGGGGAAAGAACCATGACCAGAGATAACAATCTTCTTGGAACATTTAATCTTACTAGTATTCCTCCAGCGCCTCGTGGTGTACCAAGAATTGAAGTGCAGTTTGATATTGATGCAAATGGAATCTTGAATGCTACCGCTAAAGATGAAAGTACAGGTCATTCCAAAAACATTGTAATCAAGAATGACAAAGGTCGATTATCAAAAGAGGAGATTGACAAGATGCTGCGAGATGCTGACAAATTTAAGGCAGAAGACGAAATAGTAAAAGAGCGAGTGAACGCAAGACATCAATTGGAAGCCTATGCCTTTAGCGTGAAACAAGCTGTCAATGATCACGGAAGCAAGTTAAGTCAGCAAGATGTGAATACAGCAACGTCAAAATGTGAAGACACTCTTCGATGGATAGAAAAAAATGAGTCAGCTAGCAAGAAGGAGTATGAAGATCGTTTGAGAGACCTGCAAAGAGATTGTTCGCCGATAATGACTAAGATGCATCAAGGCGGAAGTCCGCGTCCAAGCGGAGCTGGTCGACCAAGTGGAGCTGGTCGCTCAAGTGTTAATAGTAATCAACAGGGGCCTGTCATTGAAGAGATAGATTAGACTACTACACATTTGTAATGAACTGACATCGGGGAAAAGAAGTAAAAATTTAACTGAATTATCTCAATATGTACACACAAAATTTCTGAACTCCAAATTAACCACGCTAAGCAACACAGTTAAACCGAGGGTCATTCAAATAGTATAAGGTATGTATTAATGTTCTTTTAACTCATAATAATATCCGAATTTGCAATATGCTTGGAGATACTTCTACACTGCAAACAAAACTATAAGATAATAATCCAACTCACTTTTATCCTAGATAGGTTTCTATTGTTTCCAGGAAAGTGCGTATTCCCGAGTCCTGAAAGTTTATTGCAAAAAAAAAAAAAAAAAATACTGTTTATATAGAAATTTTGCGTTAGTCTTTTATGAAATATTGATAATCATGAAAGGGAGGGCTGGAGTGAAAAAGTGCAGTGGAAATTCATGTAGAGCTGGAACATTCTTCTACACTACACACAAATCTTAAGAGAAATGATCCCACTCACTTTGCATCTATGTTTACGTTGTTACTTAAGCAAATGTGCACTCCTGGAAGTTTATCGCAAAAATCTTATACAGATTATGTGAATATTCCGCGCTAGTTATGCATGAAAGAAGGGAAGACGGAAGTGAAATAATCCAGTAGAAGTTGTTTCCGGTTGACATTTCGATTATGGGCTTCATCAAACTTATTTATGCATTCAACAAGTAAGCAAGTACTAAATTCTTGGGCATGAATATACTGTATATACCAACTGTACAGTATGTTTCTTCGTTTACTCCTAACCATTGGTAAACTGCCTTCAAGCCTTTCCTTCTTCATAATGTATTTATTCCCATTGGTGGTAACTTCTTTCAACAACAACGATATAAATGTGTTTATCTACATAGGAGCCGACCTAGTTTGAAGTCACCTTCTGGTTTCTAAAATAGATTAGTGGTGGTAGTTATTACTACTAAACATAAATCAAAATTTACTACATTGTGCACAAAGCTCCAACACACACACACACTATGATTAAATTATGTTAAATTCCATTGTCTGTCATTTGACAGACATAAAACCAGCTCTTTTACAGAATATAGAAAAGATACCATTCTTTTATGCAATGTTTATCTACGCTATATTTATTCTACGTAGCAAAACGTCAAAACATTTAATTTGTATTTACATAAACTAACTACGAGAGATAGTCGGACTGTTGTTTCCTTTGTCTGCTACTTGCAGAGATCCCTCCTTGACAACGTTGAAGAACCCCTGTCAGTAAAATCATGTGACCTGATTGCGGATGAATTGGCGAACTAGGCCTTCAACTTATGCTTTTGTGGTAAAACGATGTCCTCTCAGTGCCTTCTTTAAAGTAGGGAACAAATGGAATGGCTGGAAGCTAAGTCACGACTGTAGGCCGGATGGTCCAGGTGCTCCCAACCGATGCACAGTGGGACAGAATTTAAAATTAGCTAGACAAAACTCATTTTCTCAACGTTATTACTGCTCAATTATTCTTTGCCACGCTATAACCAAGTAACTGTTCTTAATTTCTCTGCACGTAAAACGACAGTAAGTATTCAATGTATGACGAGCAGCCCAAATACATTTTCCCTATAATCGCACTCTTTAAATGCAGTCAATTACTTGGTTGGCGAACGATAAAGTCGTAGGCTGTATGATGGCGTTGTGTGAAAGATGGCAGAATATTTCTACATGGGAAAGGTATTTTCGGGTATGTACTTCCCTTGTGTATGTTAGTGTCCCATGAACAATTGTGGTAAATACTTAAGTGCGTTTAGAAGTGAACACGATAAAAAAATAGAAACTACTCAATAATTTTGGCAGAAACACAGAAGTACTAAAATTTTCGCGACTGCCCGTGCATTCAAACTTGCGCTAGTCTGCAGTTTCAATTATTGAATTTATTGCCCCTGCTGTAGTTTTTACCTGTACGTACCCCTTTCGTGCTGACAAGTTTTTTTTTCGTAGGTTGCAGTCGGAAATGACTGCATCACTAACGCATATGGAACCATTTGAAGTTGTATAGATATTGCCTGCCGGTTTTTTAGACCCTAGTATTGTCCACGTCCATCATTGGAGGTAACAAAGAATTGATTTATCGTTAATGAACAGTTCTTTACCAATCGACATTCTATCTAAACAGGTGCAACGTAAAAATATGAAGAAATACAAGGAAGGACATGCGAGGAAGTGTTCCCACAAGCAAATTTGCGTGATGTCCTGAATCATCTGGTCAGTTCTGATCCATTTACAAGTAATCTTACCAAAATGCCGACGACAAAAATGTATTTACTCCCACCAGAAGTGAAGAATTTCCTAAAGCAGCTAGAAATCCAGTTGCAGTTGCAGGATTTTGATGAAACAGAAGACAACGATGATGATGATGATGATTCTCCTCCTCCTTGTTGTTGCTGCTGAGTTTGGATTTTTATTTTAGTGATGCTAGATGATGATAATCTCACCAGTGATAAACTTCGATCAACTTTGCATTTCGGGTCCATTTTAGTAAACAATAATTTCGGCTTCTCTTAATTGTCTTAGCTGTTAAGTTTCTAAAATACACAATCCTCTCTCACAACCTTGGCGACGCTGGCCTGACACATGAGACCATACGATTACCATGGTCGGCTCTAATAATTGGTGTTTCACATGGTATACTACCACTAACATTACATATTTTGTTGTTTCATTTGATTTCTTCAAATTCATTATTCCAATTACGAAACAAAGAACTTTACACATGCGAAGTTACTTAGTCCAGCAATCGGAATTTTATCCTGCTAAATTTCATTTCTGGCCCACTGTGCGATGGTGGCAAAATGGTTGACCGTTGCTGCCTCCTTGCGAGGTCTAGTCTTATCGTCCTGGACGAGGACTTCCCATGTCTGAAGGCCACGTCTCTTTCTTCAAATGGTGGTCTTCAGTTGTGTCAGTGTCTGGTATTGACAGTTCCTCTCTCCAAAAATAAAAAAAATAAAAGAACCCTTTGGCATCTCAACTTAAAAGCACCTTCCCTGCTTAAGGGATTGTCTTAAAATTTTGGCTGAGAAAGGAAGCCTTTGACTGTGAAGTGAAATGGTTGGCCCAGCTCTTCCTCCAGGTACAAGTCGGAAAAGCACTTCCCTCCCTCTCTTACTACCATGCACTCTTATCCCAATTAATTTTTGTCAGGAGTAAGTTAGCGAGGCACCATGATGACAATTTATGGTACTGCAGGATGTCTCGGATGGTTTTGTGGACCTAACACATGAATGATGCAGAGTTTAGTGATTACGTTCCCACACAGCAAAAATCGTCCAGGGGACGTCCAACTCCAACAATGTACAACCAAAGAACATCCAGTGGATGCTTAAATCTTGACATCCAAAAGAGATCCAAGTTTGGACGCCGAAAACACGTCCAAAACTGGTCATCCCAAAGAGATCCAAGTTTCGAAATCCAATGGACGCCGAAAACACATACAGAAATGGACATCTTAAAGAGATCCAATGGAAGAGGAAAACACATCAAGAAATGGATACCTCAAAGAGATCCAAAATGGGATTTCTAATGGACGCTGAAAGCACTTCCAGAAATGGGCATGCCAAAGAGAAGATTGGACATCCAATAGACGCTGAAAGCACGTCCAAAAATGGAGATCTCAAAGAGATCCAAGACTAGACGTCCAATGGACGCCAAAAACACGTCCAGAACTGGTCATCCCAAAGAGATCCAAGTTTGGACATCCAATGGGCGCTGAAAGCACATCCAGAAATGCACATCCCAAATAGACCCAATGGATGACGGAAGCACGTCCAGAAAGGAATGTCTAAAGAGATCCAAAATTGGACATCCAATGGATGACGAAAACACGTCCAAAAATGGACATCCCAAATAGATTCAGAATTGAACATCTAATAGGTGCCAAAAGCACCTCCAGAAATTGATATCCCAAAGAGATTCAAGTTTGGACACCGAATGGATGACGAAAGCAAGTCCAGAAAGTGTCATCCAAAAAAGATCCTAAGGTGGCCATCCAATTAAAATTCTAATTTTGTCCAACGTGTCCTCAATGTTTAAAGATATAACAGATATATTTCAATAAACTCAAGTTGATCATGCAATTTGGATTCATATCCATCGGACATCCAAAATGAACTATGTGTAAATTGTTTTAAAGAATTCATTTCCAACTGAGAAGCTGGGCAGTTAAACTCAGCTAGAAATTAGTTCTTTTAAACACTTTTTACTTCATATCACAGAGTTCCATAATCAATATCATGTCATGTATTGTCTTTTGTTTCCCATAATTTTCAAACCTCGACAAAGTGGAGGGTAGTCCTAATGAAAAGTTTTTAACCGTCCGTCAATAATGGGCACGGACGATACGAAACATCAATCGGACGTTGATCTAATGTACTTTACGTTTTTGTCCATACTTGGACCTCAAATGGACATCCACTGGACATGGCCCAGAATGTTCATTGTACGTACTTCTGCTGTGTGGGGTGTTGTCAATTACTTGACGAGACGGGAAAGAAAAATCAACGATGTAGCCTTCAAATAGATTCAGTATTCTATTCCAGTATCGAATTCAAGTCTATATACATGCCTTTATTTCAGAAACAGTCTTCGTAACATAAAAGGAACAGTAAAACATCCCTAATAGCATTCAATTTTCTATAGATATCCAGGGCATGTCCCGCCGGGATATTTGCGATGTCCATGCTACATCCTATGATATCCACAGGACGTCCTATACGTGTTGATCAGATGGCTGAATGTCCACTTCATGGATATCCCGCGGGACGTCCATGGAATGTTCGTGAGATGTCATGTTGCCATCGCGATGGGACGGCCGGTGGATATTATGGGATGTCGCATGGATATCGCAAATCGCCCAGCTGGACATCCCCAGGGGGAAGGTGAAGTCAGCCTTTGCCCTTCCTTTTATTACTTAATGAAGATGTAAAGGTCCTTTATGATGCTGGGATGCCCTGGATCTGAGTGACGGGCTTTCACCGTCTCCGTGTTAGTCATTTTCAGTAGTCATTGTTGCATGTTTTGCAATTCAACAACTGCAGTTCCGCTGGGTGGAACTGTGGCATGGTATATAGCCTGCATGTTGGTCCTTCCGTCCTACATTTTACCTCCATCGATGACCAGCGAACCCTTAAAACTAAACAAAAGATTCTGTATGTTGTCCTTTAAGAAACCCTGAGATGTTACAAGTTTTTACGCTTGATAACGCTGTGTGGCCCGCTTTTTTTTTATATATGTCTTAATTCTTGCAAAAACGTAAATATTATTTGCAGCATTTGCTATTACATGCAGGTATACTATTATATCAATAACTCAGGAATTAAAACTTAAATTAAAAAACGGACCGCACAACGATAAGAAGTGTATAAACTTGAGTTAGAACTGAAAATTTGGTCCACATTGGATTAGACTGGAAGTGGACATACGAGTTTAAATATTTGTTCTGGCGTCTATTTCTCGACACTAAACAGTCACTCCAGTATCGTTACGTAGAGCTCGAGGGTCGCGCGTGACAGGAAAGAACAAAAGAATTTACCGGCGCTCAACCAAGAAAACAAAACGGACGAATACACACACACAGAGAGAGAGAGAGAAAAAAACTGCAAGTAAATGAAAGGATACTAACAGACGGCTTCTGCAGCCTGGGTGGAAATCATGCGCGCCACAATTACCACCTTCCGGATGAAATGAAAAGCTAAGGAGGGGAGAAAAGAGTAGAATACCTCGTCCCTTGCTTGGTCGCTGCAACCTCCCAATACCTGTGGAAATAGCAATTAGAAATGACACTTGAGCATGCAGCAGATGGAGAGCCCATGTAGCGAGTTGGGTATAAAAACGTTGCGGGCAAATTACAACAGCAAGATTAAACTGTGAACTTGTGAAGATTTTTTTCTCTTCCTAAAAGGATACTATGTTTTTTTCGAACACCGTGGGGTATAATATTTTTACATATTCTATGTTTTAGAATAATTCAAATAAAAATTAAATCACTTAAGAAAACACTGACAAACACCGCCACTGGGTCAAACATCAAGACAAGTTGTTCTTGGTAGAGTCTGTATTATACCATCTTGTGTTTCGTTTGTTGGTAACATAAGTATGTGATAGTCTTGCCAAGAGTAGTGGGGATTGTCCCGGGTTCCGTACGTCGTCGTAAGCATATGAAAAGCAAATTCCTTCTTGAGAAAAAATATTACAGAACAGACGGTCTGTACAAGAAAAATAGTTTAGTTGTCTTGTGTAGAGGTGGATAGTATTTCCCTTACCTGTTATTATGTTAATAGACTGTATTTGTAGATTACAATTGAATTTTACTTACCTAGATTTAGTTACCATGAGTGTAGGTATTCTTATATTATTCCTGTCTAAATATAATTTGTGAATATTTGCAACACGTATCGAGCATTTATGTATTCAGTGGATGTAAGGTAAACAATATCTTCGCCATTATTATTATTATGTGTCGGAATCTGTTGAGTAAAAGATGGCAACCCTAATTTGTGAGTCTTTTTTATGATTTTCGTCGAAATAATGTTTATTTTATTGAGGAAATACCAATATCAAATTTCTTCTCAAACTCAGGAATAATGCTGTCGAAATTCAGGATAGTTTACGTTAAGTTTATGGAGAAAATAAATAAAAAACATATTTGCTAATGACCTTAATGTTTCTCTGAGGGGCGAGATGATGTGACTAATTATGACAGGCCAGGTTGACCATCAATAAACAAAATGGACACAACATCAACAAAGTTGAATAAACTGTTTGAGAAAAGTGACGATAGATAAAGTCTAGACACATAAAAATGTTAGCGGAATATTTTGACATGAATAAAATTTGTGCAAGAATGACGGCAATGTTTTTTACATGATCCGTTGCCTATTTGGTGACTAAACAATAACATACTTGAGAATTCATCTTACACAGTCCGACAAGTAAGTAATGAGACTGATTTTATTCTGACAAAACAGAGAATGCAAAATAGAAACCAATATGTGAGTTCGAGAGAGTAATCCTTCATGGTAAGGCGAAAATTAGGCAACACCGCATGGTCCCGCGTGAAGCACAACGGGAAATATGACGTCAGTACCAGCAGTAAGTGAAAGGTCTTTGTCACGCCAGCCTCATGGAGCAGAGGCGAATATCAAGTTCTGTTTCAAACTCGGGAAAAGTGGCACAGAAACTGTTGAGTTGATGCGGAGAGTGTATGGTGATACTTGTTTGTCTCGTGCACAGATATTTAGATGGTATGAATGTTTTAAAAGTGGTGTGGAATCGATTGACGATGAACCTCGGCCGGGTAGTCCAATTTCTGTTCGTAACGAGGAACTGATTGAAAAGGTATGTGAACGTGTGCAAGAAGATCGTTGTGTGACTGTGAGAACGATGGAAGGTGACTTTGGTGTTAACAGGGAGACAATTCGTAAGATCTTAGTGGAAGATTTAGGCAAGAAGAAGGTCGCAGCGCGGTTTGTGCCACACTCATTATCTGATGAACAGAAACAAGCGCGTGTTGATTACGCCCGTGACATCATTGCAACTGCCCGTAGGAAGAAAAAATTCCTTCTGTCCATTGTTGCAGAAGACGAATGTTGGTGTTTTCGTTATGATCCAGCTACTAAACGTCAGAGTGCCGAATGGAAGTCTGCAGATTCTCCAAAAGGAAAGAAACTTCGTCTCCAAAAGTCAAAAGTGAAGACAATGCTCATTTGTTTCTACGACAGTAAGGGTATAATTCATCATGAATTTGTACCAGAAGGTCACACAGTTAATGCTCAGTTTTATTTAGGTGTTTTGGAGCGTTTGTTGAAGAGAATACGTCGTGTTTGGTCTGAATACTCAACCCCAGGTAGCTGGTTCCTCCTCCATGACAACGCTCCAGCTCACCGAGCAGTACTTGTTGCGGAATATTTGGCCACAAAACAAGTGTGTGTGCTGAATCATCCCCCTGCTCACCAGATATGTCCCCCCTGTGACTATTTCCTGTTCCCTAAGCTGAAGTTGCCATTGAAAGGACGACTTTTCGACAGGGTTGAAGACATCCAAGCAGCTGTGACAGCGGCATTACGGGCCATACCACAAACTGAGTTGCAGAAGTCATTCCACTCCTTGTGTGATCGTGCCACTCGTTGTATTGATGCAGGAGGGATGTACTTCGAATAATAAACAGGTATTATTCAATTACTTTTGTTTGTTTCGTCAGAATAAAATCAGTCTCATTACTTAATTGTCGGACTGTGTACTAACAAGATTTTCACCGCAAGAAGAAAAGTCATTCCTCTTATTTCGAAACCATTAATTCTTGTTATTGTACTAGGTTGTTCAATTCATATTTATAATAAAATTGTACAAAATTGAGAGTTTATGTACGTTTTATCCCTGTTTTAATCCCAGTATCCATACAGAGATACCTCTATAGCGAGAAATATCAACAGGGTCATCTCTTTAGCGAGGAATCTCATTACCTCGCTAAATCTGACAGCTGCCGTTTATGTTTAAGCCAAAGTAGATCAAGAAAACCTCCTTTCTTTTGAGATTCAGTTAGTAACATATTTCTTGCTATATTCGTAAATATTTTCATATAACACTATTAAATGTTTACATGAATGTTGTCTGTTTCTTTTTAATTAGTTCTAATACTCGTTTTAAAAGTTAATTGCCTATAAAATAGTCCATAACCTTCCTTTTTTTTTTAGAAAAAAAATAAAATCTATTGGTTCATGTCACTTCAGTTTATTTTCAACAGTGCAATATGTTGTTACATAATACCGTCTCTTTAAATAACAATTTGTTAAGATGAGAAACCTATTCAGAATACAATCCGATCCAGTGATGTTTGAATCTGAGACAACATATAAACCAAAAAAAGAGCCAAATAAAATAGCAATCAGAACGAATTGCATTTGGTATGCTAACTTAGAGTCATATCACTTAATTAGATTCTTAAAATAGTGAGCAATGAAACTAAAGATGGAATATTCATAACATTGCGTTCATAATCATTTAAGTGATTGAGGTCATTGTTTTACTCGCTATGAATTCATATGCAATGTATCTTATCTTTTTTTTTTTTCTTGATTGTAATCTTCTCGTAATCAACTTTAAAAATATAGTGTGAAGTTTTATAATAGTTGTTATCCTTGTTTCATGGTAATGATTAGAACTACAATTATGCGTGGAAAGTTGCATCAACGAACTAAAATCAGTCACATTATTTAAGGTTTATAGCGTTAGTGCTATTTTCTTTAATCTTTGATTTTATTTTGTACAAGATAGTCAGTGAAATGGCAAAATAATAACATGCTGAATTTTGTATTGAGCCTAGAATTTCACTTCGGTTCATAAGAATCGACAAAAAGGAAATGTAAGATTGTTTCAAATTCGTTAGGCATTAACCTTAACATTGCGTCTTTGATATTTTAGTAACAATTATCACATCTATAAAAATCAAAATAGATTTTCAGTTATCATACAAACACATAATGTATACGGATATAACCTAATGAAGATCTTTTCTTTACACTATGTATTACTTATGTTGAAGAGGTAATAGTTTCGTAAACTAGAAATATAATGGCTCTTAAGATCTATGAATCCTTTTTGGACCAACTGTAAAAAATTAATTCTTTTAAGTTACTTCAGTATTATTCAGGGGGTGCAAATTGTCTTAGAGAAAAAGGTGATCCAAAAATAAATCGCATTAAGTACTATGAAACGGCAGGTTAAATTGGATCACTTCTTCCAGTAGAAAATAATAATATATAACTAAAAGAATTTTATTTCTCCAAAATAAGATGCGTAAATGCCATTAAAACTAATTCAGCTTTATACGAAACACGTAATGCGGCTCAACTGTTGCTTGTTTACGATGCACAACTCTTTGCACTTCGATGACAAGAGGCACAATGCTTACAGCTAATGATGTTTCAATACGGAGAAACGAAGATGCCTGCGTCTGATGGAGGGCATGTCGTCACTAGACTAGTATATTTGGCGAGTGTGCAAATTTCACGCACGTGACAAGTTACACGAACTGTGTAAAATAAAGCTTCCAAATGGCTGTTTGCAAACTGCTGTTGTGGATACATGGTTAGAGCGTCGGCTTATTAAGTAACAGACCCGGGTTAGAAACTCGGTATGGTGTTGATTCTTTTTTAAAAAGAAAAACTTTAATATGTTCATATTTATTATTAATATATTTCTCATCATGGGTTAGTTTGGGGTTAGAAAATCAGGTTAAAGAATCACAACCATTTCAGTTTCCAACAATATTTAAACAAAGAATGGTTAGAAATGATCAGCTATTAATCAGAACCACTTGTGATTATTATTCAGCTTCACATTATTATTGTTGTTATTATTAGTTTTCCAAGTTGTTCATGGCACGTGAATAAATAAATACAAATACATTATTTTTATTATTTAGAGAAGTATTCACGGAAAATTATTCTCCATTGTTTTCTTACCAGTAACTAAAGAAGTTGAAAGATAAAAATAACGAGAAAATTGTGAGATTATTTTGTTTACATATTCATAGAATCCTGATACGATTTGGAATTCCGAAAAAATTGGTCCAACTAGTGAAGATGTGTCTCAGCGACCCCATAAGCAGAGTACGGATAGGTAATAATATGTCAGATAGTTTCAAGATTCGCAACGGATTGAAACAAGGCGATGCCTTGTCACCATTACTGTTTAACTTCGCGTTAGAATATGCGATTTTAAAAATTAAAGGGGACAAAAAGGGACTATCATTGAATGGTTTGAATCAACTGTTTGTATACGCGGATGATGTAGATTTAATAGGGGACGATATAGATGCACTACAAAGCAACACCGATGTCTTAGTAGAAGCGTGCGATGAGATAGGTCTACAGGTAAACATAGATAAAACAAAATACATGGTAACAAGCCGAAGCACAGGGAATGAAGGAATTAAAAACATAAGAATTAGGGATGAGGTCATAGAGAAAGTAAACAAATTTAAATACTTGGGAGCATACGTAACAAGCAAAAATGAGGTCACGGAAGAAATAAAAAGTCGCTTAGTATCGGGGAACGCATGTTTCTACTCAGTCGAAAAACTTCTAACATCGCGATTAATATCAAGGAAATTGAAATTAAAAATATACAGAACGGTTATTCTGCCGGTAATACTTTACGGTTGCGAAAGTTGGAGTACGACCCTAGCAGATGAACATAAATTACGTGTATTTGAAAATAAGGTTTTGAGAAAGATATATGGGCCAAAACGGGACGAGATGACTGGAGAGTGGAGGAGACTGCATAATGAAGAACTCCACGGACTGTACGATTCACCAGATGTTGTAAAAATAATGAAATCGAGACGACTAAGGTGGGCAGGGCATGTAGCTCGGATGGGGGAAAAACGAAGATTATATTCTATCCTGGTTGGAAGGCCCGATGGAAAGAGGCCATTGGGAAGACCGAGACGTCGTTGGGAGGACAATATTAGAAGAGATCTTCGAGAAGTAGGTGTTCGTGATGAAAACTGGCTTGATACTGCCCAGGATAGAATCCAATGGCGAACGTTTGTTACTGCGGCGATGAACTTGCGAGTTCCATAAACCATAGAGTTAGTTAGTTAGTTAATTCATAGAATCCAAAAACTTTGTCATTTGCTTCAGTAATGTGATTCGAATTCACCTTGCTGCAAGTTGCTTGGTTGTCTCACCTGTTTTCAAGAAATTGGCTTCTTTTTTAAGAGTGTGAGTTGTTGTTACTTCTTTTAAAGCATTTTGATTTTCGCATAAAATATTTGCAACCGATCAAAATAATTCGTAGACCGATTGACAAATAGCAATCGAAATATTGATACGTCTAATTTAGAACGTTAAAAGACAATTCAGGGCGTCCCTGAAATAATGATGCACACTTCGTGAGGTGATTATCTACATCAAAAGAGAAAAAAGTTCCTTTGAAGAAATTCCGAAATCTGATTCGTGTCGGAGCCACAGGTGCTCAAAGTCACGGCGGTATCGTCACAATCCGACACCGCTTACTTCATTACGTATCGAGCTATGATGACATTTGTGACGATGCCTCCGTTACTTTGTGCACCTCTATCTCCGAAACAATGCAATCTTCAAAGGAACGTTTTCTTGTGTTGATGTAAATAATCGTTTCTCGGAATTACCTCCATTTTTTCGGGGCACCCTGTATACTTATGTTGCCCTATCGGATAGTAACTGAGAACATGGAGTACTGTACAAATTTGAGAGTATTCCACTTAAAACATGTTGTGGGATGTGAGATGTTGCTTTATCTTTGTATCTGTTTCATGTATTCTTAAAACACTTTTAGTTTACGTAGTTGAAATAGGTAGAAATTTAACCATATACTCTATGAGAATTGAATACAACATATATCTGTTCTCCTTTAACATTTTTCTAATGTATGCTTCCTTACTTCTCTTACAGTTACAAGAAGCTTTACACATTCAAGATATGCAATCAAGTCAAACTGATGGTTAGCGAGAACGTGCTCTGTACTCTCTTTAATGTATAAACTCATATGTATTAAAAGTCATTACATACTTTCTTCTGTAAATCACCTTAAATTTCAATCGTTATATGCACCACACAACCAATATTTGAATAAACCTCATTATATCGAAAATGTAATTAAAAACTGCTCTATTCTTTTTTGAAGAACCTCCATGTCAAATTTGGAACCAATAATAATATATCCTAAATGTATCTTTCACCATCAAACAGAAAAATTGAGTTCCCTAATTATCGATGTGCAAGGTAACCAAAAAAGCTCGTATCATTTTTCATATTAACAGAAAGGTATACAGAAAATGTATCTTACCATTAATCCTCAAATTATTTCCCATCGGCTTCTAGCATCTTTTGCCAACGTTCCTGCAGCTGTGCAATCCTGGCGGTAAAACTCGGGATCTTGGATGCAAAGAAAACAGTGAACGCCTAACGCAGTCTGCTTTATTAACGAAGAATTTCGCACGAAGGCGGTTGACCAGGGAATGGAAGAGGTGATACTCGGGGAGTATGGTGGATGGTATAGTGTCTCCCAGCCAAGTCGCTGTATGGTATCCCTGGCCACCCGCGCCACTTGCGTCCTGGAATTGTAGGCAAGGAACTGCACACACTTGCGATTCACCATTGGCTCCGTTTGGTGTAGTGCCTGTTGCACACGTTCCAACTGCTGCGAATACTGGTAGTGCTGACTAGTCCAAGAGATACAGATCTTGCGTGTGTGTGAAAGTTGTAGTCTCGTGTTAAGCATAGAGTTCCGCGATGACAACCAATGTTTGGTACGTTTCGGAGTCCCATAAAGGACCAACGTTTCGTCACTGGTGAGAATTCGATCGAATATGTATGTGTTGCGGTGCCAAGAAAGCGACTTGTTGGTCCTTGTTGGCTTCCGACAGTGTGTTCGGTTTCCATTTGCTTGTACGTCTTTCTTACGAGTGCAGGTGAAATCTGACTGTTTCATCAGAAACCTAGAAACGTTCACCAAGCTCACCACATGTTTGGCTGCTATCCTGCTCTATGGACGCTTTCAGGACCTCGTCATCCAAGTCCTGTGGGTGTTCTCTGCAGGTTTCATCACAGGGACAAATTTCTTGACCTGAATTTCTGGAACTAATACCTGGCAGTGCGTTCATTCACAACATTATCCCCAAAGACTTGACGTTCTCGGCGACTTGATTCGGCTGCGGAAAAACCCATCTTAAAGTCATAAAGCAGACAACCTCGAACGAGCTGTTCTACACCTCCAGTTGTCTTCATCACTACTCGAGCTATGACTATTGTGAGTGCGCAAAGCGCCTGTCTTGGTCACGGTCAGAGTTCGCACTTCCATTCCGATCGCTTTTCCAGCACCTGAGGCACCTGTTTGAGTATCAAGGATTTCGCCTTCCCATGCGACATCACAAAGGGCGAGAACTTTTTAGGCTACCTTGATTCGCTCGCATGAGCTCGTCCAACATTAAACTCATTGTCTTCACCCCTTTTCTAAAGACGCAACTCACATCACTCTTTTTGATATAGTATGAGCTCCTATGTCCCCAGTAGCGCACATACGCGGAAACGTTCATTTAGCTTTGATAAAATCTGTAAAAGTCAGATTTTTATTTACCGTTTGAAAATAACCAAACGGTGAATAAAACGTCGGAAATGTGAACATTACTGATTCTTTTAAATCAACGTTTCCACGTATGTGCGCTGCTGCAGATGTACTTCATGACCACCTCCTCTTCCTACAATTGCTGTACGGGCAAAATCAGGAAGTTGTATTTGTGAGTTACACTGTGAACTTGTTAGGTATGCGAGAAAGAGATTACTTTCCCACCAACTCAATAGATACATAATCATTTTTTTTTTCGTTTAGTAATGCATTTCTTAGCTTACGAAAGAAGATGATAAGATTAACCATGGAACTGAAAAAGAAATGAAAATGACTGTGTTATTGGGGTCAGGTAGTTTAGAATTATTCACATAGTAGAAACTATTTGAGAAGAATCAATGCTTCTGGAAGTTATAGACTGTTTACTAAGTAAACGTAAAAGTAATTGTACATGCTTCAATTTTCAATGTGGTTTTACTATCGTTGCTAGTCTTTCATGGATGATGCTATTGTCTTAAATTTTAACGTCCAAGTGATTTTGGTCATTATCTCTGCCTCGGTGACTTCACAAATAAGCGAATCTGAAGTTGGTGGTAGGATTTAATGCTAGCTTTCGTTTTTAACAGCCTGGTTACTCACTTAGAACATCAGTAGTTTTGGAAGTGCTCCCAGACGGCTTAATCGCTGTAACCAATCATTAAAGTAGCAAACGCAGTTATACACCTCTGTATAAGTGTATATGATATATGTCTGACATCTTTGAATGCCACTGAATAAGATTTCTTTTTAAGTGCAGTTTTACTTTTGGAAAACGGTTAGATCATACAAGTTTTTTTTTCAACTAGTGATTATTATTATTATTATTTAGTAAGCGGGCTCCTGCTTAGTAAAAGACATGGTGTTACCAGGCACAACAAGTAAATAAGAACATTCCCAAATATAAACACCTTAAAGTGAATACAACCGGGTTGATTGTAATCTTGGCGAAGTTACCACAAATATTAGATATCAGCCGCTTGTCTTCGTTTCTAAAAAGTCATCTTAATTGCAGGTATCAAGTTTAACTTTTTCACAGGACATTTTAACGAAAGTAAAAGAGTTCAATTTAAAAAAACATGAATAAAGAAACGATAAAAACATAACGCCTTTCTGTGCAAAACAACATTATATTATTCGTACAACATCGTATTATTTGTACACTATGCAAACAAGGTCTATGTTACATTTACTTACTGGGAATATCATTTTACTACACAGACATGTAGTTAGGTGTGAACTTAATGTAGTACACTTTTCAAACACTTCTTAACCCGAGAAGTCTATTCTGCGGCAGGATTTGGTGTTGCTGTGTACTTTCCATTCACAATTTTTCTCATATTTCTCACTGCATACTCTCAATTGTAATTGTTTTTTTTTTAATATTGTGAGTCCCTTGTACCACAAAAGTTATAAATAAATAAATGGAACTATATTGTTAATAGTTCATTGATATACTCTAGAGGTTCAACCAATTTACTCCTTGTAAGAATCAGCTATAATATATGTATTAATTATCAATCTTTGCTTTCTGGTCCTGACCTTTATTAACGTATCAAATGTTTTAAAGTGAGAAACATATAAAAAAAATGGTTTCCATGAAAACAAATAACGTATGTACACTCACTTTGTATGAGAGCGATCTTGGGATCAAATCCCCTGGGCGACCATTCAAAGCAGAAGTTCATATCTATGGTACTTTTGTAGGTCTCGTCTTTAGAAGCTCTCACACCTGTTTAGAATAATGAGTATACAATAAACAAGTAACCATCAGCTCAGCTTTGCAATATTCTATTCGTTTCTGGAAATGCGTGTAAAAGTACGAATAGAATGATAGCATAGTAACAAATCGTCCAAGTGGCGTAACTGCTAATTCTGCATTTTTGACTTATTGATATCTTCGGACTCCTTGCGACGAGCTCAATATTGTGACGAAGAGGCGTATCTGTATCTCAACCCGTTTCAGAGATGTGGCAATGTAGTTTGGTGATGTAACTTATATTTCTACAGGTATCACTATAGAGACGAGCAGACGTAAGTGAGCAAACGGCACGTCAGCTTTATGTGAGTGAAGGTAGTTTTAGCATGCTAAGCAACGTAAGTGACATCAACAGCAAAGAAATTTACTGATAATTGTTTGTCAGGATATATGGAGTTACTTATCCAGTATGCTAGACACATCTTAAAGTAAACAAGGATCCTCTAAGATTGCCACACGCCTTTGCAAATACAAATAGATTTACAAATAATCTACAACAATTAAAAAAATGTTTTCGTATTTCGATGGCTGCAGCGGCCAGAGCAAGAACTTTTTTATTGTAGGCGTTTGCATTTCGTTTCTACTTCGAAGAACTTTTCTTTGATATCTGAGATTTATCGAACTTTTCCGTGACCAACATTAGGATGATTCGGCTGCTCCAAACACATTGCTCTGTCTGCTGCTGGTGATGTTTTTGTACCGGCCTAACTAACTTCTATCATACGTCTTGCAATGATGAAGAAACCGTCCAATGTTAATTCCTTGAAATCACGGTATCTTTTAGGTTTGAAGTATCAAGCTAAAAACCTTAGGGTTCTTTCTGTCCAGCATGACGATAAAGGACAAAGTTTAGACTGACCAGTATGGTGGAGCACACGATAGTAAAAGAGAACTAACAAGGATATTTAGAATAAGCCACGTCAATAGCAATTATCGAAGCATCACACTACCAAGAAGCGACTAACCAAGTCGGTTAAACAAAATGACACAAAATTCCAAAGGAACATATCAAATTTTAATGCCTGTGTGCTTAGCTGCTACACGTAAAGTAAGAAATACGGAATATTTAACATTTTACAAAAAATTTTTACCTCATCTCGAAAAATGTAATCAATGGCCAAAGTTCACACTCCTGACCTGTCATGAAATCAACGGCCAAAGTTTACAAGACTGACCTGTGATTATTTAGGCCTTCAGATTGTCTACGTATGTCTTATTAGCATAAAGACTGATTAATATCTTTAGCTATACAGTGGGAATTTCAATAGAATAACTTCTTAAATTTAAGGGTTTTAGTAAAATAAAAAAAACTGTAGTTGAGTATTATTTTTTTTAATATTGTTACTTTTACTTTAATACATAATACAGAAGTATTACACAGGCAACAAGTACAAGGTAAAAAAGTCTGTGTTGTACTATAGACTTAATTTTTTTAAAAATATCTTCTTTATATTTAGTATTTCCTTCATATTGCGTGATGGTATTAATAAACAAGTTTTACCACTTTTTATTATAATTTTTATGCATTTCCATTATATTCTGTTTTACTTTTAAAAAATAAGATATTTGTATCTCTCTATATATAAAATTGAAAGTGAGTGTGTTTGCGTGAGAATCACGCATAAAATGATTGACCGATTGGAATGATTTTTCGCACATGACCAGATACTGGACCGAACTGCGAAGTCATCATATCACTTTCATTCTAAAATTAATATCTTCCGAGATAATCGACCATCTAATTGTCCGTTGAATTCCAATGGCGGTAATAACAATAATGGAAATTGTAAACGCAAAACAGGCGGCAACCCTCAATACAATAGTATTCGACGGGTTGACTACCACCAAGTGCTCAAATTTAATATTACTATCAATTCACCAACAACGGCTATCTTAGGTAACACACTCCTAGCACCCCTAGACATGTAAATATAATAGAAAACGACTGATATTTGTGTTGAATCCATAGTTTTCGAGGTCACTGAGATAATAGTAAAACTTCCGATGCCGTTTAAGCCCAAGTTCAGACCCCATCGGCATGGGGGATAATATATTTTTATTCACCGCGCACCAACAGGCGGGCAAAGCAGCTAGTGTTTTATAGTAAGAACATACGAGGGGGGATCAAAAAGTAATGTCTCCCTCACTATATATTTTTTTCTATTACAGCTACTGACTTATCTATGCATGATATAGACATAACCTTACTCTACTAACGTACGGGTTTTTTGTTCAGATTGGGTAATTAGAACCATGAATCTGAAGGTAAAAGAAGGAGTCGTCATCGATTTTTTGGCGAAAGAAGGTTGTCCACTTAAGGAAATCCATAATCGCTTGAAAAATGTTTATGGGGATGCGGTAATGGATATTAGCAATGTGCGGCGTTGGGTGAAGAAGTTTAGCAAAGGAGAAACAGAAATCGCAGATAAACCAAGAAGCGGCCGGCCGACAACATCGATTACAGATGCAAATCGAGAACGTGCTGAGGAATTGATTCGATGAGACAGGCGCATTACAGTTGAGCGTATTGCTGATGCATTAAGCATCTCGTAAACACACTTAGGAGACTTAAGGAAGCAATACGAAAGAAGAGACCATTGAAAGACACTCATTCCATCAAGCTCCATCACGATAATTCACGCCCACACACGTCATTTTTTACAAATCATGCAATTGCGAAAATGGGCTGGTCAGTTGTGCCTCACCCACCCTACAGCCCTGTTCTGGCCCCTTCTGACTTATCTGTTTGGCCCTTTAAAAGAACACCTACGTGTTTGCCGATTCAATGATTTGAATAACGTTAAAACAGCTGTCAAATAATGGGTCAAAAAGCAACCTCCTGAATTTTTCCAAAATGGTTTTGACGCCTGGGTTCAAAGATGGCGTACATGTGTTCAAATTCATGGAGACTATATTGAAGGGTAGATTTCTGTAGAGGACAGTTCACGCTATGATCTGCAATAGCTTTTCTTGTTCTATGTTCATTAATACATTTTTTTGTGACACAGGAGGCATTACTTTTTGATCCCCCCTCGTACAATAAAAATAATAAAAGAAAACATAAATAGGCATAAGTGTAATGCTCTTTTAACTAAAGAGACAAACTTATGTATCTGATTTTAAAAGTAGTGAAGGGAGATACCAAAAGTAAGGAAAAATTATTGCGTATAGCAAGTTAAAAGTCATATCTATAACTAACTTAAATTCAAGTTTCATTAACATTAAACAGCTCTCCTGGAAAGTTGTGGACATGCAGAAACACCAGTTCGTCTCGTGAACGGTGAAATACGTGAAGGTGATCGCTTGTTGTAGTCAAATAAAAAATTATTTTATGATTGTTTATTCGAAAACAATCGCTTGATAAGAATGTAGTAAAACGGGCAAGTTAATCAGATTTGATCAACAAATTTAAACATGAAAACAGATTATGAGAATATTTCCATGTGACGCGATAATTCTCCTTGATTATAAATTGCAAATATAAAAAAGGATTTTGCATCCATTTAAATTATTATCTATGGAAAATTGATTTTTCTAGGAAAATAATTCTTGTTTCTGTGTTTTATTATCAGTAATTTTCTTTGTCCTTCTATGGAGACTGGAAATATATAAAGTTCTTGGTACATTTCAATAAATTGTATGAACAACAGTGACTCTTATGTTAAGGCAGTTTTTATAGGGTAAACTGCCATATTAGCTGTTACTTCTTTTAAATCTAAAATGGTGACCAAATAACTGGACCAAAATTTTTCAAAACAGCATTTAATATGTTGCTTAGGCTTATCATGTCTGATTTATTAGCTGTAGTTCACGGTAAATTATTTCCGAGAATAGTTGCAGGGTAAACAGTCAAAGCGTGCGGTTTTTACCTTAGAAATTGATTCTTAATTTCGGAAGTCATCGTCAATATCATATTCAGCCATTTTCTATCCACTGTTGAATGACGTAGCTACTCCCCCATTTTTTCAACAAATCTTAGTCATCTTGTGTCGTCATCCTTGTAGCTCCTGAAAAACGTTTGATTTAATCTACCCATCTTGCATTTGGTCGTCTTGTAAATTATTTTCTCTTGAAGTCAATGTAGAACATTTATCGTCCATCTTCTAACTATATGACCGGCCCATTTCCACTTCATCTTCTTCGCCGTCTTGATCGCTTCTACCTTTGTTCAGATCGAATATATAGATATTTAATTGTACTCCTGCTGCTCCTAGTTATTCCAAGCGTACATGTCTCTCTATTGCTGTTTGTACAGCTCAATCTTTGAGTCGTTTGCAGATTGAATGGGCACGTTTCACAGCCAGACAACATCACAGGCAAGACGCTGATTGTACACTTTACCCTTGAGACCTTACCCTTTACCCTAGCAATCTGCTTTGAACTTCATGGCATTTCTTATCTTCCGTTTATTTCCTCAGTCGTCTTGTCATTCGATGATCTCAGCTGTCCTAGGTAAACATAATTATTAATTAATTTGTATTATTGGCATCGTACTCTGAAAAATATTAACAGGAACTGTGTTGTATACAACAGAAAAATTAGCATCAGATCGTTTGGTTAAAATTACTAATTCATTTTTCTAGAAGCTGTTACGTAGCAATGTCGTTTTGGAAAAGAGTTGGTGTTTTGTAAAAGCAACAAGTAATGCTGTGAAGCCGACAAGATATGTCCTGTTCCTTTAATGGTGTAATATGTTCCCCGAGTAGGTATCCAGATAGCATGTCAGCTTGTAACAAGGTTGTCAGTCCTTGCTTTGACCTTGTTTAACTTAACATTTTGTTGAGCTTGATAAACAAGCATGAAACAAAGATCTTGGAACAACTGGTTGTCATAACTAGGGGTTATCTAGCCTAATTCAAGCTTCTTGGAACATGCAGATACACTGAAAATCTCTTGGCACAAGAAGCACACAAAACTTCACCAAAAATGAACTTTATGTGAACCTACCGAAACAATGTGAGCTTTTAGTGTGCTCAATGTGTCTTTTAATAGATTCCGGCCCACGCTGCACATTTTGTATATATTCATATATTTGCTGTAGTTCACATTATCTACACTTCGTTTTGAGATCAGTTTTAGTACATTTGCCAATTTTAAATGAACTTTTTGTGCATAAATTGTGTATCAGTTCACCAAAAATGCATATATTATGCACTGAAATGTGGCGCAGTTCGTATTAATTTCACAAAAAGTTCATATATTATGCACTAAAAACGTGCTAAAACTGGAACATATTGTGAACTTTTTTCGGGATATATTTTCATTGTATGCGAGAAAGCATGTAAAACTTGAAATCTAATTTAATTTTAATTTGTTCCGCTGCCGTTCTCGTCTGAGTGCACTAAATCCCGTCACGTGCAACGAATGTTTCGTCGTAAACTAATCTCCGGTAGCTTTGACTACAGCCATCTCTTGAGAAACTGATTAACTATAAATAACAATTTTAAAGCGAAGTAGGTCGAGTGGTTCCGTGGTCTGATGACTACAGCATCGAATCAATGTGCCAAAGGACCTCGACTCGGTTCTGATCTAGGTTAAAAAAATATATAGTACAATAGTATCTTCCTCCCTATCCTGTCAAAGTTATTTCCACCTTGTTTCTTGTAAACTACACAGCAGGATTCTATATTGTGGCTTGATTTGCTAAGCTTGCAACACGTTGTCATACTTGTCAAAAGAACTTCAGTCACTTTTGAGTCAGGTGAAATTACTATGTAAAGGTTTTTTGGTAACAGTTAAGACTTATGCATGAACAAACGTCTATGTTATATTTGGCGTGTATTGAAAAATATGACAAGGAAGCTGAATCTTGTTCCCAGTGCGGGGTAACGCGGTATGATGTAACATAGACAAGTTCCATAAATCCAACACAATGTTTAAGCACGCGCTCACTCACGGGAAGTGTATGTACCATTTTGTTCCACTGTTTTTGTAGTATTTTTCCCTCCAGAAATTTCTGAATATCCAGTTGACCTCGGATAGGCCGAAAGGTTAGCGCGCTCGGTTTCTCTGCGCGTGACCACGGGTTCTATTCCCGCCGATGTCACTTGAACGGAGCAGTTCAGAGCCCACTTTACCAAAAAACTGTAGGTCCTATCCTCAGAAGCTTACCAGTTCGTTTAGGACGTTAATACCAGTGCAACAACGTAGACCATTTGTTGCAATATGTTCAAACCAAATAAGTACAGATACATATCAAGAAGGACACATAAGAAACCTTTGTTTCGTAAATAACTACACTTACACCAACATGTCACATACAGGTATTTGTTCGCGCATACGCCTCAATTGTTGTTTGGAGAAACATTTAATTTTGCTTAGGAAATCATATATTACGTATTGGAATGGAAAAGAATATATTCCTGTTATTTTAATAAGGCTTTTACGAATTTCGAATTTCTTTTTTAATTTTTATATGGCAACTCATATTTAGAGTTTAGACCCCTTACTTAAAACGGCCTATTTTCACGCTTTTCCAAAACTTCGTTTTTGTTTCAAAGAACATTTGTTGTTTACATAATTTGGTGCCATTATTATAATTTCTTTGAAATATATTTGGAAAATTATGTCGTTGATTCATTGACTGGTACGAAAATAATGTGAAATAAAAACCTAGTCCACATTTAGGCTTTCTCCTGTATCGTCTTGAATATGGTTCTAGTTCCGTAGGAAAATTTGAGTAGGAAGATTGTTTGTACTTTTATGAGGAAATTCTTTTGTTAAAACTCTACTTATTAAAGTTTCCATTTTTTTCTATGTTCTCTCTGGTGACACGCACAATTCCAAATAGTAATAAGCAACACACTTTTGCTGCTATGTTTTTCCTCTTCGTTTTCCGATATATGTGTCCTGGTCCAAATGTTGCACTAACTCATATTCTTACAACTAGAAAGTAATTTTTAAATCCATTTTATGGTGTACATAATCCTGAGTTCATCTAATGATATTTCGCGGTGAAATAGATCATCTTATGGTTCAGGGTTCTCTTCAATTGAATTGAATTGAATTTAGTTTTAAGGACTTTAGGAAACTTTGGCTCAGGCCGGAGTTCTCTTCGAGCTGTTCAATAAAAATTTCACGCATGTTAGAGCTTGCTTCTACTACTAATCTTACCCGAATGAGCTCAATTCTCATTTGTAACTTTTCTTCCGCCAAAATATAGTTCGTGAGAGAAAATAATCTTTCCGTTGCTACCCGGCAGACACAACAATACTTCAATATCCAACTGAGATTTGGCATCGAGAAGTTGTCAGTTACGTGTTTTCCTCCGTGGAACTGGGTTTTCCAGGCAAAATAATTCTTGCGGGTTGAGTATCTATATATTTAAAAAAATTACTAATAAGTGCTTTGTCCAGTACGTCCGGCCGTTCTACTGGACCGATTTTGATCATTCTTTTCCTATTTCCGGAACATCACGTAAATGAGCCATCAAGAAACCGCATTCCTCTCCGTCGAGTCTGAACTGAAAGAGAAGTCTTTGAGTGTTCTCCCCTACACATAAGAGAGTCTGGTTACGATAAAGAGGGCGCAGCCCCCAAAAATTTACCAAGTTACGGGCGCAGCCCGCCACGTGGAAGCGAGTATTGTTGAATGGCCCAATGACTGTTACCAACATATTATATTCACCCCGCACCAGCGGGCGGGTACTTTTTCTCGTTATTATTATTAATTTTCTGTTAGTCGGGAACGAAAGCAGCCGGAGGATAGAAGTGTTATTTTAGGGACGACCTTACTATTTATATTAGCAGTCTTTCTTTCATAAAAACCTCTCCGGAGACGGCATCTCCAGAGGCGAATACTTGATCAGTCCGTGGGGTGTGTGAAGCTAGGCTTAAGGCTCCTCGCTACTCCCGCCCCCACTTTTTTTTAACGTTTTTCAAAATATTTCAAAATCTAATAGAATTTTCAAAATTTTAAGAAAATACATCTCTAGTACTTACAAATTACTATGAAATACAATGGACAGCGATCTTGGGATCTTGTCCATTGATGATTGATACGTTGTTAAAGATTATGACATCAATATGTAATTAACAATGTATCACTTATCAATGGACAGGATCTCGAGAAAGGCTTGACATTATCAATAAACCTCCTTGAGAACTTTTCCAGGGAAGGAGTACCTTCCAAGCTCTCGTGGGTAATACCCCAGTTCTTCCCACTGAAAGAATTTTCTTGTAGAAATAATAAAAATCAAAAACAAATCAACTGTAACAGATCTTGTCTTTTATGTTTAGAATTTGTGTGATGAATAGTGTAAAGTTCTTTGTTTGGTAATGTTTGATGTTTACAGAATTTGCATGTGCAGAATAAGAAACAATTGTTTATGTATTTATGGTTTACGGAGCTGTGATAATGTTGACTTAAACTTGTAAATATTTGATACTTCATTAGTATTCTTGAGGAACACAAAATGCCATATCCTTATTTGATTGCCGTTATTCGGAACAACTTACAATAAGGTATTATAAGTTACGTCTTCAAAGAATAATATACGTCGTAAATATACTTACAATTTATACGTTTCATCATTTATCCCTTTTATTGCATCAATGTTAATAAACAAATGTCATTAACTAAGTTGTTAACAACAGGAAGCTTTGTTCATAACATGCATCGCGGTAACCAAACAAAAGTATAGCCCAAGGAGTTGAATGGATAATCATCTAAAGGAAATTTGAACGCACCATTAATAATGAATGTTTAAGATGCTATAGAAACTTCCACCCAGAGTCATGCCTCTGTAATGCATACTTATGTAAAACCTCTCAGGCATCTTTATACTTTTATCGTCAATTATATATTGAAGCGAATATACACTTTGTCTTCTGCAGAAGTCAATTTGCTAGGTCTAAGTTTTCTAAAAATGTGTTCTTTATAATTTTTACTCATTTATTATTATTATTATTATTATTATTATTATTATTATTATTATTATTATTATTATTATTATTATTATTATTATTATTATTATTATTATAGCTAATTCTGGATTATCTACACAATTGTCTGGTAGTTTTATCATAATAAGACAAAGCTCTTCCAAGGAGAAAGAAAACAGGAGTTAATTAGGAGGATAATTCCCTATAGCGTGTAATCCATTAGACTTTCTGTGGATAAAGTTAATGGTCACTAATGATAAACATTTATTATTAGAATTTCATTATCTACCACAACAATCAAATTTAAAGGTGTTCAGTAATAATCTTGAATTCTTTTCCACCCATGAAAGCTAAAGTATAATGGGTGATGTTAAAGTTGCAGTGATTAATTATTGGCAGGAACGAAAAACAGATAATTCACACTTTCATATAAAGTGGAAAGCAGAAGTTCTTAACTTGGTTTGTTAAATATGAACCAATTTAAGGATAATGTAAAACAACGATCTCCAACAAAAGATGGCAGCACTATCTCCGTATATGTCTAATGTATTCTTATCGTTGCACGAAATTTCCTTGCTGCCCCTATAAATTCAAGCCTTTCAAAATTTCAGGGAAGAAAGTTCATAACCAATTCCAGTGCATGATTGATGCCGATTTTTAATTTTTGTCTTCCGTCATTGTTGAAATCGCTTCATTGTTATTGTGAATATCGAACCCTATAACAATTACGCTCTTTCAACAATGAACAAAAAGGAAAATTAAAAATCGGCATCGATCATGCCCTTGAATTGGTTTTGAACTTTAAACTTTCTGCTTTGAGAGTTTGAACTCGATAGGCTTGAATTTGTAGGACCAGCAATGAAATTTCGTGTAACAATGAAAATACATTAGACATATGCGGTGGTAGTGCTGCCATCTTCCGTTGGAAATCATTGTTTTACATTAATATTAATCATGCATATGACAAAAGTATAGTCTGTTTACAATATTAGATTTTTGCTTGACAAATAATGCCCTTGTATTTAACACGGATATACAGTGTTGATTAAAAATGTACAACTATCAAGCACTTTAGGAACTGCAAGTTAAATATTTAGTTTTGTAAAAGTCTGAGGCAAGGAATATAATTAATAAGTACATATATTTAGAGCTAATTTAAATTAATTATATTTTGATGCATCTGTAAAGTATACAAAATAATGCAATATAAACAAGGAGAAGTGAACCAAGAATGTGATAGCTTTCTGACGCAATTAGAAAAAGTGTACGTACCTACTCTAAAGTCACATTCAGTAAATTTTATTGATTCAAGAAATTAATGAGAAGAGACAATATTACACAAAATATAAACATACACGTAAGCTTAAGTGGTATTGTATGTTTTATCTGCATGGATACCTTATTATGAAAGAATATAGAAAATCGAAACTAAAATATTTAAAAAAATGACAGGATAATATTAACATTAATTCATCTTTAGTTTAGTACAACTTTAGTAGGTAAATGTATACCAAAATATCATATGTATATCTATACAGAGGATCAGTGGGTACATGATTATAACTATTACTAGCATTTTATCCCTATTTTGGTATAAGTGTTTTGGAGATAAAGAGTACTCAAACATTCGAATATAGTACTATTCAAGTACAACACCAATATCTATGCTCAATCATCAGTTCGTCCAACAATAATATCAAGAGACGTGAATGATGCATGGCAATTGACAAACTAAGATCTAGAGCAGATGTGGAACGAATACGATCCCAAATTATATTTAGAAAATGTGTAAGTATCGTGTAGACACAATATTGGTAAACTTTTTAAATAACTCTATCGACGATTTATCTGATTATTTAAACAGTTATACCCGTACTTATAATGTATGCTGATGACATTAAGTTACACGAACCAATAGAATCATATAAGAATGTCCAGTGCAATCAATGTTAGATAATTTAGCAGTTGGGTTAACAACAGCAAAATGAGAATAGTTATTTGTGAAACAAAAATCCTATCATACACAACGAAATCTAATTATGAATATCTAGATGGCAAATTAACGAGCGGGAATTAGAAAATGTACAGGTATTAGGAGATCTGGGAGTAATGTTTGATCATAAATTGTTCGGAAATAATATACAATTTGTTGATAGTTATGAATTCAAAATTACAGAATGTCTATAGAAATTTTAGATATTTCAAGGACATGTGTATTTGTCAATTTTTATTTTGTAAGACTCAAAGCGGAATGCTTTTCTCTAGTACGGAAATAATTGCCAGCTATTACTGTATTATATAACTGAGCAAGTACAAACAAAATGTATGTTGCGTACGTTAGAAAACAAAATCCAAACCTTGATCTCATGTTTAAAATTAGTATGTGAAAGCATCGAAATTGCGTACATTAAAAACCAGACAAACATTAAATGATGGAGCATTTATTCATAATTTAGGATCATTAATAAATCTATGTAAAAATTATACATCTATGTCAGAAAAATCTGTAATTTCAAGTTAGCGGTTTACTTCCGAATATATTGTAAGTGTATTGTTCATATGCCGCATAGTTTATGAAATTTACTTATTTTGTTGACACCCGTGATTCAGTACATTAATTCGTAGCATTTGAATGATAAATGCATGTTACCATAAATAAGTTGAAACTAGTATTACCCAGTCAATACTAGAATTCAGAAAGAGATGCTAGGGCTCGTAGAAATGACAGAAATATATACTTTTCAAACATTACAGTTTTTACTATTAAGGCTACTTATTTACCAGCTTAACTTGTTTTGCTGCTTTGCATGTGTTCGAAAGACATTGTTTTTTTTTTCAGCCTGTTTATTTATTTGCTTAAACTCCAACAGGGATTCACATCACCGATTACAAGAGTACCATAGCCTACAATGCTTTTAATACACAGAAAACATACATTTGATTATAATCAGCACATACGAATAGTGAAGTTTAAACAATTTAATGTCAGATCCAAGGCAAAATTCAGTCTACGTCTGAGTTGTGTAGGTAACAAACAGACCAATTTTAAATTATAAGGTATAATTATGACTTCACACCTTATAATATTCATATATTTGTTAAATTTAACAAGGCATATTTAATTACATTCTGAAATTACATCCTTTCTTTGTGAAATATATCTACATAAGGATTTTGATTACCAATAAAATATTAAACGTTGCGCACATTCTCCACGGAGGTGATTTTCAAAGTACATCTGTTCTTTGCAGTAAAATATTTTAGCTTTCCAAACGATTTTTTCCAGTAGGGATGCATAAACCTATTTTATTAATTATGATGTATCAATGATCTGCTAACTTAATATTTTATAAAGTAATAATAACATATAATTTATTTCTCTTCACTGTTGGAGACTAATAAGGCCATAATTTGTTAGCAATGATTGACAAGTATCAAAACGTGTTTAAAATTTCGTCTTTCTAAAAGCTAGAACCCAAAGTAATTTGACTTGTACCACTTCAATTTTACGCTTATGTATTTCTAAACTTGCTGTCCATATTAAAAAGGCATATTCTAATTTGGATCGGTTGCATAAATTATAAAGCATTATAAGTGAATTGGGGTTCCGAGATTCCCTCGTTAGGCGTAAAATAAAACCTAGGTTTCTGTGTGCTTGATTAATGGTGTAATCTAGACGTTTTGTAAATGTTCATTGTGAATCATAAATAATTCCAAGATCTTTCACTATCTTCACTTTACTGATCGTTTCATTCTCAATCTTATATTGGTATGTGCTGCGCTTATCGTTTTGTGTATGTTACAACCAAACATTTCTTGATATTGAGTGATAGTTCATTGTTTACACAACAAGACACTAGGTTATTTATGTCCTCTTGCACTTCTTTACTATCATTAATAGAACATTGGTTTATATATTTTTAGATCACCCACGAAGAGTAATTTGTTTGACTTTGACAAGGTTTCGGGCCCGTCATTTATGTGCATTAGAAAGAGAAGTTGACCCAAGCTAGAGCCTTGAGGCACCCCTCACGTTACATTGAAACTATCACTGACATAACAGTTATATGTAACATAGTGTTTATTAAGTAAGATTTCATGAGGTTCAGGGCATGCTTCGTTAAATTCATATTGTAAAGCTTGTTTAACAGAATGCCGTGCAAAGTCTGTATATATAATATCTACTTGCCCACCCATTTCAAGTTCTTCTACAACTAAATCAGTGACTGTTACAAGATTGGTGATTGTAGACCTATTCGACATAAAGCCATGTTAACATTTTGAGATTACTGGTTAAATATGGGTAAGCAATCGCTTATATATTGTAGCAGGTTCAGAATAATAGAAGGAAAATATGATTAAAAAATATTATTAATGTTAAATATTCAACATGATGGAAATTGTATTAAGTCAATATTTTAGATAATTGCACTTCAAGAAATTATTGTTGTTGCATTTCTGATTAAGGTATGTAAGGTAATAAATTTTAACAAAGCAATTGATAATTCCTGGTCAGACTCGGAAGTATAGCACTTTAAAGTATGTACAAAACTCCTGAGTATGAAAGGCAATGACAGTTGAAGCAACTACGTCACAATGACTATACGAATTCAAGTAAACAGTCACTCGAGGTTAAAGATCGTTGAATAAGGAATTTTCCAGAAAAGTATCGTAACGCATAAATACTAACTAACCGGGACGCTCGCTCTCAGACATTGATCAGACACTAGAGATCATACATTATGAACTCTCCAAATTCAGGTATCAATCATGAAAGTTCACTTTATTCTTGCTAACTGCTATTGCCTTACTTATTTAGAGTTGATGGCGTTTAACTCTCTCTCTCTCTCTCTCTCTCTCTCTCTCTAACGTACATAATTTTAATGCTGTTTAGATATTCTTGAACTTTACGTTAGCACTTTGCACCAGTTGCTTTAAATGTGTTGTTGTTTATATTGAAACATCGTATTTTATGTGAATCACAACCTTACCATTACCAATAGAGCATAGATCCAAGCAGAGTTACACATGCCTGAATGATTCACTTCATTCATACATGAGTATTTTATTGGACCCCAGGCTAGACCTGGATATAACAACATTCTTCAAGACTCTACCAACTTCTGTTATATTCAGGGAAATTATTGAGCTACGCGATGAAAGTTCCATATCGCCACGTAATAAAATGGAACTGAAACACCTCCACCCCAGGGAGGTAGCAATATTATGCGTTCATACACCTGTGTATATCTCTGCCGGGGCAGATAGGATTGCAATTGGTCTAAAATTATCAATTTGTTTCGCACAATTTTCCTTTGGTATGGAAAAGATAGTTGCAACTTTCCATTTATCTGGAAAGATTGATGTAGATACAGAAAAAAAATATGATTTTATGTAGGGAATGTTTTAGTATTTCTGCACACCCTTTTATTACATACGGTATACAGCATGTGGTATGCTGTCAGGTCTAACAGATATTTTTTGTTTTAAATGTTTAATAGCATCTTCAATTTCTTTAAGACTGATCGGTTTTAGGTGAAACAGGTCTAACTTGTCATTGATTGAGGCTCTGTCTAACTCGTCAAATTAAAGTTAACTTTCGATCGCTTATAAATTAATTTAAAAAAATGGTAAACGCGTTTACAATATTTTGACCTTCATTCAAGATTTACTTACCGTATTTCAATGTACTTTCTGCTTACCTTTGTGGCCTCGTTCTAACAAAATTCCATATTTCAGGCACGACAATCAAAACACTTTCCTCAGATTCCCTGATAAAAATTTTAAAATTCTGTGGCTATTTCCTTTTTTACCGATGAACTCGGTCTGACAAACATTTCATGATGTTTACGAGTGTTCCCTATTATCTTTTTCCATTTACGATAGTGTAAAGATTTTCGTTTTATACAAGGTATATTTGATAATAGGCGGAATGAACCAACAAGGATAGATATTTGCCTTTCTTTTCTTTTAGGGAACGCGTTTTGCAAATATTTAATTTATGATTTCAAAGAAGTTGTCCAGAGCTGTATTAACATTTTTGTGTTGGTCTAGAATATTCCAGTTAACATCAGCTAACTCCCTCTATATGGCTTCGAAAAGTTCGCTTTAGCAAAGAGAATTTCTCTCGAGAACCTTTGAGAACCTTTCTGTTGAGATTCTTTGAGAAAAGTACGTATGTCTAATGTTTTTCGATTGTATTTGGTTACAATGCAATAATTTATTCGTTTTGATCATGAGTTAACCGAATAAGGGAAGACTGATGAAATAAAGTTTTTTGGGTGTAATTCTTCGTTTGGAGACAGTAAAAGAAAGTCCATTCAATGCAATGACCACAGATGTTTACAATAATCATTTAATGGAAATAAAAGAAGCAAAATATAGCTTACCATGAAGAAAACGTATTTGCAGAACAGACGTTTGAGATGATTTAATGTTTCCGAGATTTGTGAAACGAAAAAATTGGTATCGAGGAGTGAACCTGTGAAGCACTGTACTTACCTGCTGAGAAAATATTTGATGTGATTGAAGCAGCCCATGTAGCTACTAAAAAAACACAGAGGTCAAATTACACTGAAAAGTTAAATTTCTAGAAAATACGCAAAATTTTACGATGGAAATGATATATATTTTCTTATTTGAAACTTGAGTTGCGTTTGATATACATTGACTTGAGTTATATTCACTTGATATATATTTGAAACTTGAGTTATATGTGTTGAAGATATGAAAAATTCACTTTTTTGTAATTTTCCGTTCAGTGCTTTCAGTATCACATATCAAAAATTAGAAAAAGTAAAAAATTCTTAACCCAATGTATAAAATAGCCTTTAGCTCTGTAATAACTGATGCTAGAAAAGCGATTGCAGGCTAATTTTAGAGTTCTTTTATCGGTTTTTATTTTATATATGACGCAACCCATTGAAGTGATTTTTCCCCCCCACTTTCGAACATTTTGTTTTACAAATCTCACAAATACTGTTTTGGATTTTTTAAATGTATGTTGTTCTTACAGTGATTAGAGGTATGCAAAATTTGAAGATGGGACAATGCTGAGTCTCAGAGCTACGAATTTTTTAATACTGATGTGTAAAATTACGTATACTACGATAATATACGCATACTGTGATAGCTACCATGCTGCCGTAGTTCAGCTGATAAAGCATTGGATCGGGGTTCGCCAGGTTTCGCCTCAGCCACACCACGCAAAAATCGACATGGACCTTCAAAATCAGCCAGAACGAGTACCGTCCTTGCCTAGGCAAAAATAAATTCAATATAGATCTATAACTATTGATCTATTCAATATATATCTCTGAAACATATTATTGCCCAGTCTTCAAATTTTGCATACCGCTAGCTACTAATTATAAAATCAACATACATTAAAGAAAAAGAAATGAAAATGGGTGTTTTTACGTACCTGTTATTATTTAGGATGTTCGCACTATGTGATTGCAAAAAAAAAAAAAAATACTTTTCGTAGATCTGAATTCGATGTTTGTCATGAGCGGTTCCTGACACCAAAAGAGGTGCCAAATATGGACATATTTTTAGGACTGCAGCGATGTAAGCGACAGTGGCATCACAAGTGTTTACAACTGTGTGTGAAAGAAAGCTTGCATCTCGAGAAGGTGCTTGTGCAAGAAGAAAGCAATTCTATGCAGTTCTAAATATCATGATAGTTTGCCTTGTAATAACAAATAGACGCGTGTAAGATGTTTCTGAAAGAGGAAAGTTCTCCGTATGCATGTCTCTATAATTAAATTTGATTTGTAGATATACATTACAATGTTTTCATTTTTAAAGAATACATTTTGTTCTTTATTATTTTTATTTATTTATTATATTTTTAATTATTTTATTTATTTATTTATTTATTATGTTTTTAATTATTTTATTTATTTATTTATTTTATTTTCTAAAGCTTCCTTTTTATTATTTATGTATTTATTTGTCGCTTATTTATTTATTTATTTAATTGTTTATTTCTTACGTATTTATTTATCTAATATATTTTTGTGCCTCGATTTAGTTTCCTTGTTAAGTTGTTTCCTGTTACAAGTTTCATATATCGGTTTAGTTGACTAGGCCTGTGAGCGAAGGACTGTGATTGGTTATAATTTGTTTAGTATTGGAAAGTAAACGATTTTTGGGACGTGATTGGCCGATGACGTAGAAAGGATCTCTTGGCCTTCTGGTGCTTGTTATGAGCTGTTAGTGTTTATTATTGTGACGTCTGAGGAAGATGTTGTTAGAACAAGGAAACTGTAACGCTTGCTGTGTCTTTTTTACAATAAAGTTAAGTGTGATAGTCTTGTCAGCCTGTTTTAATTAAAGTAAGTATGGATACAAGGCCTCAATATAATTATATCCACAATGTTGTTTACAACTGATTTCAGGTTTAGCTTATAACATTTATATTAGGCCATAGAATATATGTATTTAGCCCTTTTTCAGTAGTTTTAAAGAACATGGCAATAAACCATCTATCAACATATAAGGTCCTCTCCAAAGTTAGCAGCTCTGATCCCTTTTATACTAATTATTTGTTATTTATTTTATTCTATAAAGAAATGTTTTCGTAGTTCTGTCAGACTGTCATGAAACATAGTTATACGGAAAACGTCGTAATAATATGAGTATGCAATCTGTTTATATATATATATATATATATATATATATATATATATATATATATTCCTTTTTAAATCAGATTTTGCAGCTGATAATTACTGCTGATAAAAGTATATACTATCTATTTAACGATTGTGATTGGTAAAACAAAGCGAAGAAAGTCATTATTTTAATATTATTGTTCATGAATTAGATACGGCGATATCAGCATGCCGTAATCAATTGCGATAAAGTGTTACTTTTCCTCGCGTGGGGCATTAAATTCTTTCTTTAAAACCTTTAACAAATTATAGAGTATTATTTTCTATATGTGTAGAATCTAACAAGATAGAAGCAAATGAAAAATACTGCTTGAAACAGCGGAAATGAAACAAAAGGTGCTTTTAATTATACTTTCTTTGCATTTAAATAAGAATTTAAATAAACTCGAAGGCTTCCGTGGTCATGCATGCAATGTGATAATAATTTCCCGATCTCTTTCTCTGTTTGTCCATGTAGTTGAGGACGCCGGTTCGAACCTCATAGCAAGAAGTTTCTAAACTGCATATTTGAGGCTTATGCGCGAACAAACGTCCAAGTGACAAATTCGTGGAAATGGAGTTATGTACAAAATAAAGGTCTCTTATGTGTCCTTGATATGTATCTGTATACTTAGTTTGAGCATATTACAACAAATAGCCTCAGTATTCAGAAATTTCTGAAGCGAAATGCACAAGAAAAAACGTAGAACAAAAGTCTATGTAACATCCGCTTCCCGCAAGCTTAAACAGTAGGGATGGGCATTTGGGCAAAAATAGCGAAGCAGCTATTTTGTACTGCTACTTTGGCGGAAACTACTATCACTGCTACGAGTGATGAAAAGTAGCAAACTCCTACTGCTGTTCCCACTGCTACTTTTCTCCACACTTCGCGAAGAGTATTAACAACAGCACAACGATCAAAGAAGCAGGTGCAAGCTGTTACTTCATTTTCTGTTTCTATGAGTCATTCTTGGAGGAAATATCGGCCGCGTAACACCACATGATTTCCTCATGGACGAGTGATGAAGTAGTTCTCCATAAAGAACATTGACAACCCCCCGCTAGCAAGTGCCCGCTTGGCGATGTGACTACTGCATCGGACTGTTGATTCGTTGACCCAGGTTCGAATCTCCGCGAGGTGATTTTTTTTAAAATTAACCATCTTTTTTATACATTTACGCATTTTAAAATTATATAAAGTTCACCAACGCTTGGTTAACTTAGGTTAGGTTAAGTGAATTCAGGTTCGGCGTTTTTCTTATTGACCATGCGATTCACTCTAATTCACGATAACGGTAACAGTTGGTCTGGTGTTGAATTCAGAGGCGATACGTTATATCTCGAACGAGTCGTCATTTTCTTTGTCTGTCCATTACCAGCACAAACAAACAGGACAGTACTTTTATAATGTTTTGTTACATTATACCATATAATAATATTTTGTGTGCTGCGGTAACATCGCGGCCTTTGGATCGGTCATGTGTTTTAAGCCCGCAGCTCAGTGGTAGAGCGTTGGCTTAGTATTTGGGAGATCGTAGGTTCAATCCTACGACCGACCGTCCTGATCGAATTTTTCAGGGGTTTTCCTGTCACACCAGGACAATGCCGGATGGCACCTTCAACATCCCCTGGCTGACCCCTTCCAGCATCTTTCCCCTTCCCTATCTCGGCTTGAGTCTTAGATACCTGAAGACCATAAATAAAATATTCGAATTTGAAGCCCGCGGTCGAAGTTTTCCAGGGTCTCTTTCAGATTCACCAGGGGTTTGCTACGATGTTACGCAGTGTTTGATTTGTAGCAGAGGATGTGGGAATTCCCCCTCTCTGCCCAAATCTTCCCTGGCTCTGTTGACAGATATGGTCTGGTATATGGAAGATCCCAAAATACCGTATAATACATATCTTACTAATTCTTCTCCCTCTCTGGAAATTGTGCAAATCGAACACTGACGTTACGGTAAACAAGCCTCTGCCTGATACTTTCCTTATCTTCTAACTAACTTATCTCGACTTGAGCCAAAGATGCCGAAATCTCATAAATAAATTTAATCCGAAGCAATTATTACCTACTACGTGTTTTGTTAGTCTGTTGGTTTGTTCTGTCAACTAGTTCCCATTTATAACCCAAGGAATTTCAACTAGCTATTAGCTTTTAATCATATTTGTACCAATTATTCACGAAGAGAATATGTAGCCGAATCTCTAAAAGCTCCGATAATTGCATACATTTTCTAACAGTTGAACTACTCTACCAAGTCCTAACGACAGTCTATCACTCTACTATTCATATAACAAACTATGGAAAATTAAGTTAGTCTAAAATAGTGCTTTTACACTGTTTCTTTTTATTGGGAACAAATAACTCGCAATTAGAAAGTTTTTTCCTTAACTGCTATTTTAACATATATTTTAAAATAGCAGTTACTGCTATCACTGCTAAGAAAAAGTGGCTGTTTTAAACAGTGTGTTGGATTGATGGAACAAAAGTCTAAGTGACATACGTACATTCAGCGCCACACCACTCTGCGGAGAAGTTTCAATACAGCCAAAATGTAACATAGACGTTTGTTAGCGGATGAGCTTCAATTCTTGTTTCACACATCTCCATCATTTATTTCGGTATTACATGGATTAACAGGCCCAATAACGATTAACGTTGGTGAAGTAAGATGTATATAGTAGGGGAAGTATAAGGACTTGAAGGTTTATCAAAAGCTAATCGGTATATCATGAGCCCACCAGATATACGGAATAGTTCTGTAAAGCCAGGTTGGGCCCATAGCTTGGAATGGAGTTGGCGTAAACTTGTGAAGAGGTGGAATATTTTTTTTTTTATTTCATTGGTAAATCAATCAAAAGCGAGAAAACCCTGAAGAAAATATGTTTGATATTTACAACAGTTTAACAGTTATAATATTCTAAATGAACCCAATCAACAATAAACCGTAGATTATTAAATGTAACACATTGAAAGCAGAATTCAGATAGTATATTATGTCTTTTAGCCCTGAGCTACGACTACTATGGTATTATTGACAACTGCCACTCAAATTGTCACAGAAAAATTGACAACTACCGTGACCAGGACTCGAACCTGGATCTTTCAGTTGCCGGCTGGATATGCTATCCATTACACCACCACAGCAAGGTCAATTTTCTCTGTATACTTCTCACACCTTGAGCTGATTATGAAGTCAAAGCACTCCATATGTTTGAAGATATTTTAATGAGGGATTTGTCCTGCTAACATGCAGTTCGAATGCAATTAGGCCTTAATTAGGCTATGATTTTGTGCGGACACATGTTGACGAGGACTATTTGAAGAAGAAGACATACTTCGGACATTTCTTGATATCCTGATATATATATCCCTCCGTTACGGAAATGTTTAAGCAAAAGCGTAGCGTATTTTAATTTGTTTCTATATTAATATATTTCACTGTGATCTTAAAACTTAAACGGTAAATACGACATACAACAAAGTAGGGGGAAAAGAAGTTAAGTGTATATTTAAAAGAATACTGTAAATGAGATGCGAGCAAATGTAAATTAACTTCGTGTAAAATCGTGGCTTCATTGTTGGTCGTCTTATTGAAGATTGCACGCAGCACGAGCACATTAAGACCTAAATACCACATCACGCATATGAAGCAGGTCACCTCTAATTTAACGAACAGAAGTAATGAAAATTTAAAAAAGTTCATTTAAACTTCTTTTCTCATTTTGAAATCTAGTTTCTTTCATTTTGTATTTTTTATCCCTTCCGATAAGGTCACGAAATAGATACCATTCAACATTGAACCATCTTCTTAAGTTCGAAGATCCAAGTACTTGTCCTAGACAGAGTAAAATGAAAGAAAGGGCAATGCATTGCTAACTGACCAGTAAAGTTCTTCCTTCTCTTCGTTTTCTTATACTGCTACTTAACCACGCCATTGATGTTACCGCATCCCTTTTAGCACGAATATGTTATAGCACTCTAGCTTAAGTGTGGATGTTTCACGTTTTATGCTTTGTATTGAAATTGGTATTAATGTAGAACGTTATTCACATACGAAGGAACGTTATTACCTTTAAACACAATACGTAATACAGAGATATTTTTTATAGTCATCACAATATTCTAAGACTTGGTTGTGAAGTTTGATTTCTAATTATGAGATTATGATTAAAACTTGGAATGAAAACCTATTTTTTACACGCTGATAATGATTACTGATCTACTGGAAGGCAGAGTCATGGCTCGAAGAACCTGGACAAATTGAACGGATGTTGGTTTGTTATTTCTTAAGTGGGTCCAGAATAACTTTGTTCTCGCCGGTGATCGAACTCGCAACCCCTTTATTACAAGGTGACGAGAAAGACAATTTAGAAGCTAAGGAAAATTCGGTGAATATCTAACTCCGAATATGAACTTTCTGGCCTATGCAACGTTCCTCTTACAAATCCAAAAATTCCTAGTAGCACCATGATATCGGGCCAACCATGATCGATATTGGCCGTTAGTGACCCAGTATTGGGCCGATAACGGCCGTTATTTTGTGCTGCTATGACAGTAGCGGTGTGGGATATTCGAAATAGATTCCAAAATTTGGAACTCTTCTGACTCAGAAATGTTTCCGAATTTTCACCTTCGAGAATCCCAACATTTTAGTATTTTGACTTTCCGAAACTTTAAGAGGTACACAATAAGAGGTATTCCATTCTCACTCCGTGCAAAAAAAAAAAAAAAAAAAAAAAAAGTGGATTTGCATAAATTTTTCGCCATTTCTTTCACTGACTCTATTTATCCATCGCAAATTTCTAAAGTAACGTGTCATTTCTGTAATTCTCTAGTTCTAATTTTGTTAAGTCCCGAGTATCTGACATTACAAAATTCTGATTTTTCAAAATTCCGGAATCACCAATAAGCAGCGCTCAGATATTTCAGGCTGAACACGGGACAGCAAGGTCTGTTTGTTTAGAATAGACACATTTTATCATAGATGAAAAAAGGTGAAGGCAAAATCCGTATAAAAGGTAATTCGTTATATTGTTTCCCCTTCTGTTCGTGTGTGTGTGTCGAGGGGAAAATATATACCGTTACCATGTCAGAGCAAATACGGGAATTATGATATTCTTAAAGCTGAAATATTTACAAAAATTGATGAATGATGTGCAGACATATTTGTTAAATGTAAATTAAATTAAGAATATTGCAAAAACAAGCTTCAAGCAACTGGTACTTCGGCTAAAATTTCAATAATTTATCTTTTTTTAAAAGAGTAAAAGAACGGAAGCCATCGCTAACTTATAAACACTTCAATAACTTCAATAAACACTTCTTAAATTTTGTGGTCCCAAATAGTGCAGAGGAATAGTTTGAGTCAGTTATTTTGTCTTCTTTTTTCCTTTGTAGTCTACCCATCACAAGGGCATCCTTGTAAAGAACAATAGGAGAAGTAGATGTAAAGAACAATGAAGATTTAGGGCAGTGTCAAACGTCAGACGTCCTACCGTGTGGGAACAGTATCAGGTATTCGATAGTTGTGGTGTCGTGTACATTGTACAACGAAAGAACTTTTAATTTCAAAACTCATGAACTAGGTTTTTCAGACCATAAAGCGCTCTCGTTTTCTATTGACATGAATTAAAAATAATATTTTCTTCTGAAAATAATAACTCGTAAGTCATTTCGAAAGAGATCATTCAATATCTTTGTTATTTATTGTTACATGAATCCTGGTCTGACATATATAGTGTCAAAGATGCAGACGAGAAATTTAATTCTTTTCTGGAAACTTTCTTATTTTTTTTTTTTTTTAATTTTAATAATACTTTCTCGTGTCACTCTAAAAATAAATAATAAGAAGAATGAAGACTGGTTATCGTTAGGGATCAAAATTTTCTAACAGACACTATTTCAGTAGAACAAAATTAAAACGACATTCTTGTAATTTGCAAAGTAATGTACTTGATTACATAAATCTTTATTTTAAAAAAAAACACAAGAAAGTTGCACGAGCTGCTAAAAACGGCTATTATGATCGTTTAATTAATAGGTCTAACAATAAATTTAATTCTGCATGGAATTTAATAAATCAAAAAGAAACAAATTAAATTCGTTGTGTATCTATTGACAGCAGGGTAATCAGTAAGTCCAAAGACATTGCAGAAACATTTGATAATCATTTTCTGAACACGACTACATCTTCGAGCACCGAGTTCTAAAATTTTAAACACCGAGGATACTGTGAAAATTGTTGAAGTGATCTCGACGTGGAAATTTCGCAGTGAGACTGCTCCATTAACTGAACATTTGAAATCTTTGCTCAAATAATAGACTTTTAAATCTTTCATTCACTGAACTATACAGATTACAATGCTTTGAAAATGACACTGGTGATATTTCTTCAACACGAATTGATTGCGCATGGATCTTGTTGCCGATACCGGTCACTAGTTGTGAATCTTTTAGCATTCTCAAAATTATCCGCGATCAAGAACATAATACGAGATTTATTTATTGTGCTGCAATAGAGCAAGATCGTATATTCAATCTTCGCTCCATTACCCTGATGTATGTAATGTTGGATTCGAATATGTAATAGCAGACGTAGTTAACATGAAAAGTGAAAAAAAAAATCTTTTGAGATACACTATATTTCATTTTTCTTTCTTATATCTGTAAATATGTGTAAGTAATTTCGTTGTACTCCTACATTCTAAAAAGCCAATACGAGTAACATGGCCCATTTGGTAAAACAATTTTGTTTCTTGAAATCTAACCGCTCGAATTCTGTACCAGGTTCCTTGTTCTGTCCTTCTGTATCTAGTGTCGCCACAATCTGTAGACTGCAGGGGATCACGCAGTGTTGTTTGTTTGTTTGTCCTTGGCCTCTGAACCTACTTTTCATGTGTGAGCACTAGCCGTGCGCTTCTTGTGCAGTAGCCAATAGAAATACGCAAGGTGAATTCCCTATCGAGTACAAAATGAAACGCGTACATGGAAACGGCCCTCTTTTGTCGTGTTTTCATTAGCTCATATTGTACTGACGCAGGAAAAATGCGTACCACCTTCTTGCAGGAGAAACAAGCTCCAATGCTTTCATTTTCTCTAATTAAGATATAAATCAGGAGAACTAAAGTATCGACTCTTAATGGTTTCATTTTTGTTTCCGCATTGCGCTTCAAGAGGTCCTGATTGTCCAAGATTTCTAAAAACGCACATTCATAACAATAAAACGCGTTAGTGTGTAACCAGGGGAGAAAAAATAGTATAACAGTGGACGTAAGCAAGAAAATATTCATGTAGAAAATTTAGTATACACGAGTATTTGGATCCGATAATTCAAGTTTTAAATCTATACGTTCCGTTCAAAAAGCAACTTTTTCTTTCTTGAATTACTACATAGATTTATCTCTTGCATAACCATGATGCGGGGATTTCTAGCTTCTCTGGTATGCGTGCCAGTAAATGGGAGTCAAAAATGGAAGATTTCAACATGTGCAACATGGTCCCCACTCTAGCCTTATGACCATGTTGCACATGTTGAAATCTTTCATTAATATTAATTTTATGGACGGTAACAGTACTATGGCTTACGCCCGTCCCGACACATATGTTTTGTCTGACAAGGAACACTCACCAGGTGACAGAGACCGATTTTGATGAATATTCGTATGTTGGTAGAGTGCCTAGGTAAACCTTCACAGCCAAAAGTATAGCTGCTATGGTGAACAATGAGAAGGAAACCCAAGCAAGATGGAATGTAGAGAGAAAGTAAATTGAATCGTATTTTCTTTTACTAACTGTTAAATATGTTGAAAGCAAATGGCTATTAATGGGTAGTGGACAGGAGGCAAGACATGCCGGAGGGTATGACAATAATGACCGCCATCTTGAAAGCGGCCATTTTGACTATGTTTCAAAATGTTTAAATAGTAAGTGGGTCATGTAATATATCAATCTGTACTGGAATGTTCCAAGAAACCCAATGATGAAGTTAGTTTTGGCATAACAATCCTGTACGAAAAGAGAAATGGCACGTGAAATTGACCTGGAGAACGTGTGAGTGGAATAATGAAAAAAAACAAAACATTTTCTGTTGAAACAGTTGAAGGAACGGAAACCACACGACTACAAAAGAGGTACCCTTATGTTGGGAAATGTGATCTTAATGGCCGCAACATGAAGTGCACTATAAAGTTGGAAATACACTAACGGAAAATGACGTCCCAATTTCCAGAAGGCGTAATACTAGTTCTCCAGGTCAATTTCACGTGACATTTTTATCGTACAGGATTAGAGACATGCTAAAAGTGACTTCATCATTGCGTTTCTTGGAACATTCTACCATATATTGATATATCACATGGCCCACTTACTATTTTAAAATTTTGAAGCATAGTCAAGATGGTCGCTTTCAAGACGGCGGTCATTGATGTCACCCTTCAGCATGTATTTGTTGAACTTAGAAGCTATAATTTTGGCTGTAAAAGTTTACCTAGGCACTGTATCTATATATGAATTTGCATTGAAATCGGGCTTTGTCACCTGATGAGTGTTCCTTGTGAGAGTAGCAGCACACCATGGGCCTATTGCATAATAAACTACAAGTTACATAATGTTAATAATATCGGTTTGAAAAACGCGACAATCCTGATATTAACTTTCAGCAAAATGGAATAATTTGAAGCAATTTCTGTGTACAGGGAGCATGTTTGCATAAGACAATATCCACTAGTCACTTGAAGTGCACTTATGATATCGAGAGAAATAACAAACTGTTCAATTGTCCCATTTTGCTATCAGGATCGTCGCGTTCTTAAGACAGACCTCACTATTAACTTGTAAGTTCACTTGTAATTTATTATCCAACAGACCCCAGAAAATAAGTTGGAGCAGAGAGGAGAATGTTGTCTAATCGTGCCTTCAGAGCCGTGCTAAATCCATATAATACTTAATAACTTAAAATGTGGGGCGCACACCGACTGAGCAGAGCGAATTGAAGTGAAACATACACAAAAATATGAATTTAGTGCTGCATTCTCTTTGCTCCGGTGTTCCACTACAGATGCCGTGTTTTATTTTATTGTCGACTGGCAACATTGGGGATGTTTTCTAATAATTTTAGACCATCGCTGCGACCTCAGAATGAATGTCCTTGAAACTTTAGAGGAAATAAGTTGTTAAGTAAAAGGAAGTTTATTGATGCCTGAGTTTGAGAAGATATGTATTAATGATTCCAAAATATTGACCTACATTCCCTAAGAAACAAGATAAGAGAAATAGCAACACTTACAGAAATGTTAAAAACAAATCACAAGACGGAAGAAAGGATTGAGTATACCAACTGCTTACTTTTATCAGAGACGTTAATTACTATGATTTACGGAGGTTAATGTGCAGCAAACTCGATTTAGGATGCATGCGACAACGAGCGATAAAGCGTGTGAAATCTCTGAATATGTAGAACAACAGGAAGTAAAGTTATTTTTTTTAAGCACGACAAAAGAACTTGATCACCTTGCTGTTACTTATCAGTGTATACCAAGGTCTGCTTTAGGAAATAACGGTGCATATCTTCTTGCTAGTTTTCAAACTTTTATAAAAACAAAATAAGTTATTTTATGCATTTAAACTTAATAGAACAGTCAAGTGACTGCAATACAAAGATGGTAGTAAAAGCCAGTTCCTTTGGTCTAGTTGCACGAGGCGGCGCATACTGGTGACTTCTCCTAATAGACGGATCAATATACTATGACCAATGAAGAGGAAACAGACATTCATACTGAAAGGGAAGCGGACATTCATCATTAATATATAATAACCATAAACAGCCATTCTAACCAAAATTTATTAAACATTGTTACCTGACTGAATTGTAACAAAAGTTTTGCACGTTTCATATAAATTAGACATAAAAAAAGACAATCGCGTACTAATGAAGAAAAAGAAGCCGTACAGAATACAGAAAAAATATATACAGGCTGGTTTACGATCTCAGTTAGGATTGCTTATTGATCAAGCGATATCCAGATTATTCGTCATTTCCAGATTTAGAAAGTTATTGATTATTATATGATAATTGATTATCATTTAATAAATTATAATTATAAATATAATATTTTAATTCATAATAATACAATTAATATACATTCCTGTGTTTCTTAGCATATATCTATGCATTTTGACTTCGAAATTGTAATCAGCGACCTGGAAGTCATGCTGAAACTGACTTTCAGCCTAATTGGATAACTTTCAAGAAATTTTGTTGGCCAAATTGGATCCGCCATTTTGGATTTTTGAATTTTGGCTTCAAAACTGTTTTCAGCGACCTCGAAAACCCCTGCGTACAAAATTTCGTGCAAATGGAAGAATGTTTTCATATTTTGACCAGCTTTTCGGGATTTCAGCCCACAGTGCGCGTGTGTGAAACTACCATATAAAATATAGGTTTCAAATGACAGATCATATCTTTATTTTTAAATTGTCCTTTTTTGCTTTATTTTGAATACTTTGCAGTAATGATTCAATAGGCTCTTCTCCATATCTGTGGTTTATTTAATATAGATTTTCTGAACTTTCATGTAATACTCCCAGTATCTACTATAACACTTGATTTTAATTCGTTATATAGTTAATTTTTTTTTGTGGGGGTTAAATAAAAAAATATATCGAATATAGTTTTTTGAGTGCAATTGTCCACAGTAAAATTCCAGTAGCAACTATATTGAACATCAATCAAAGGATAAAATGGGTTTTAAATATCATCTTCATCTGTAAGGGAGGTCAATTTAGGGTTTCCATTAGGAGGTCGTTAAAAAAACACGAACTTTGAGAAGCTAAACTAAATTAAAATGCAAGAAGGTGTGGAAATTTTACTATTTCTCAATGAACCATACATTTCGTCCTGATTGCTAAAGAATACGTAGGTTGACGTAACAAATACGTGTAAAATACAAGTGGACATGCAGACAGTACAGAAGTAAAGTCAGGGTATCTCACCCAATATTACAAGAGCATGAAGTTAAAATTGCGTACATAAAAAAGTACATATTCAACAAAATCAAGAGAATGCAAAAATAAAATATCATGCTAAAATTACATATTTGAAAGCATGCATAAAGCGGAAAGAACAAGACAAGACAATAAAAAAATAAATTTTGACTGATGAAATATAATTCGATCATACATGAGTAAATATAAAATAAGATCAAAATCAAGATTTGTTAAATGAATATATGGTACACAGATGATTCACCATAAGATATATCTGATTACAGTAATATAATAACACAGGAGATCAGAATATAAAACTTTTAGAGATAAATACATTTATACAGTTTTTTAGACTCATTAGTTCTTCGTATCTAAACTTAAACTTACCGTGAAATATATTAATATATTGATTATAATCGTTCACTTGTTTAGTGCAGCGTAAAAAAGGGAGATATTTCACAATCTAGATTTACAAATAAGGAAGAATTTCTAATATTACATCCAGCAACTTTCAATCTTATACAATCTCGAATTGTTAATTTAACATGTAACATTGTATGGAAAAGTTTAAGAACATTAATTAAACGATGATCCGACAATTTGGAGAGGCCCATAGATATTCTCACATTACCCAAGGATAAGTTACCTAATTTCATTTTAAATGTTCACCTCAGCCAGGATAGGTAATCATTCTGTATCGCTTCAATAGATTGGTCTATATATTTTCTTTTATAAATTCAAATAGAACTTGTATATTCCAAACCAGATCGAACTAAAGAACAATAAAAAAACCTAACAAGCTAATAGATTGTTGAAGCTTCTACAAATCCACTTAATTAGGCATGATTCCTACGTGCTTTAGATATCATAATGTCAATATGTTTGGTGTAATATAGCTTGCTGTCCATATTAACTCCAAGATCCTTGACCATAATTTTCATCTCAATAAAATGATTACCTAATTTAAACGGGAAATTTGAAGAGTTGGTTTTCCTGGTAAATGAGATGTCAATAATTTTACTCACATTGAGAGGTAACATATTTCTATTGTACCATTCCAAAACATTATCAATATATTTTGAAGCATTAAATGGTCATCGATATTTCTAATAGATTTCAAACCCTTTACATCATCTGCATATAGCAGGGTGTCACAAGACAGATGAAACATTAAATCATTGATAAAAAATTATGAACAATAATAGTCCCAAATTCGAACCTTGAGGAATCCCGGATGTTACATTATACAATAAGTATGTACTCCCTTTATTCCTTATTCTAACTTTACATTCTGTAAGATACAATTCACCAACTCAATAACAGCCAATGAGAACCCATACCAAGACAGTTTTTTAATTAACAAATTGTGTGGTACTTTATCAAAGCTTTTTGGAAATCCAAAAATATTACATCAGCTTGGCCTCTATTTTGAACAATAGGTCCTATTAAGGTTGTAGACTGTACAATATTAGTTAAGGTTGATCTACAACTCAAAAATGATTTTTTTTTTTTAATATTTTATGTAAAACATTTACTACTGAAATTATTCTGAAGTCAATAATAATAATAATAATTAAAAGCGTAATTAATACGGACCATCAGAGTAATGTTCAGTTTACAAACAGCCTATAACAATACCATCAGCAACGTTGGTTCACTTTACTTACAAACTTTACATTGGTAGTGAAATTCCATTTAAAGTAGCCAACCTACATATCTTATTAACCTTGTTACCATATTGTTGATATTTCTCCCGTTCTAAAGCCTCTCTCAGTAGACTTTGTTCTGCAGGAAGGTGTAGTATTATCCCATCTCAGCTGAAACTGAATTATGTTCTACGATCTGGCAACTTTGATCTTTGATTATTTTGTATTATTGATGCGCGGCTTTTTTGAATGTGAAGAGGTTGTTTATGTTATCGTAAATGGTTATTATTATGGTGCATTAAGTAGGATGATATTGTTGGTCATGGAGTCCTTAGTATATCTTCACATATCGTTTAAAGTAAAGGTGTAAGGACTCGGAACTATCATCTTCTGGGTTGGTACTTACAGATAAGTATGAAATATTGACTTAAAGATGGAGATATGTATTTTATATGTCGGATGTTTCTCTGATACATGTTGCGTGCTAGTTCTTCTACATTGAGAGAACCTTAACAACTCCCAAAGTTAAGATTGGCATAGTTTTTATCTACAGAAAGTTCATGCAAAGTGTATTAATTGAATTCGTATGCGTAATAAAGATATTAGTATTACCTACTGGAGTTTGTGCTTACGTACGTCTTTGGATAATCTTTAGTATCTGTCATATATGAATCAGTCTTTAATTCTATGCAATTAGATCATACTAGTTAATCATGACTTCTACGTATTCCACTAAACGTAAAGACACGACAGAAGGCTTTGAAATGTCACTACACATTCAATTCTCGCTGTCCTTGTAAGTTACAAGAAAATGGGATTTCATATTCAACTCTGGAAAAATCTAGGAAAATTAAGGAATTTTCAGCCAGATTTAGATTCGTTTCGAAAGCTATCTAGCTAATAAATACTTACGACCTTCAAATTGAGTAAATTTTACCAAAGATTGATTGAAACCATCAGAATGATGGAAAGTTAAATATTTGATGCAGTAAAATGTGACAGAAAACACTCTCAGACGCGTTTGGGATCAATTCAGGTATCAGCTTGATGTCCATGCAGCGGATGGAGGGCATCTTGAGCATTTACAGTAATGGTGATTGAGACTTAGTCCTTACTTCATACTTGGTAATTTGTCGTGTAATTTTACCACATTTTTGTTAATAAATATAATTATTTGATAGCGGGTCATTCTTTTTGAAACATGCTGTATTATAGTACTACAGCAGTATATTAATTTATTATATTAATAGTCTTCGATAATGACAAGTTTGTACTGAACGGATTATATATTTTAAAAGAAATAAATTATTATTGATTTTCTTCATAATTTTGTTTTCTGTTTCTTCTCTAAAAATAATGGACGGTCTTGAAAGCACGACCACTACTGGTTTAACAGAACGATATAGTCCTAGATGCAGCTTACCTGTGGTGTAAATCTAATTTTGATTGTGTCAGCACACAAGAAGATATTCTGAAAAACTTTTTCTACACCGCATTCAATCATTGATACCAATATATGGCTGGAACTTTAACTCATTTATTCACAAAATCTTTTGTTAGGCCAATTTACTTTTAAGGCCGTAAACTTATAAAATGTAACCACGTGAAATAACCTCTGTATTATTTATTACAACGGGTCCCAACGAAAATTATTAATTTTATGAGCAATAGAAGTATTTCAAAATGAAAAATGATCACATTTGTATATAATTTTGTGATCTAGACAGCTAATGGAAGTCTGTTTCTGCTTCTACAATGTGTATGTGTTTGTGTACATGTAATGTAATAAAAAGTATCTTGAATTTGCAAGTCAGAAAAGAAAGTATTTTCCCGCGGTGAACGACACTTGTTTGTTTAAAATTCAACAAAGAGAAGATTATACAGTCTATGTGAACTCTTCTCTAAAGAGAATCTAACCAAGTACGATTCGTAGAAGATATTATTATTAATGCATAAAATATGACTTTCAGCTTGCTTGACGATCTGTGAATACATGTCATGTTACTTGTGTTGCTAACTTCCTACATGCTGAACTTCACCTAGTCATTATGTTCTTTTAATATTGTTTTCGAACAACGTGATTATGCAACGTTGTAAGGTAATCACTTCGTAGAATTAAAAGAATGGGTTGTATCCTCACTCATGCTTGTAATATTATTATAATACATGATAATATACAGACTGCCTTGTAAAATGGTCTTTGGTCTTGAGATTTAGTACTAGACTTCATATTTTGAGTCAAGAGTTTATTGTCTTACAGTACCCGATGGGTGATTCGTAATGTTTACAGCCCTGTAAACGATTAGTTCCGGGTTAGATATCCAGTGGGAACACAAGTGCTTCTGAGACCATTTTAAACTGTAGGTTCTGTTCTTAGGACGTCATAATCATCCGATGTAAATGACAAACCAACATCGGTTCACCTTGCTCAGATTTCTCAAGATTATATCTTTCTCTCCGGGCACAAAAGTCAAAAGGTATACTTCCGAGATGAGGAGCTGACACGAGCGCAATACCGTGTCCCGTGCATTCAATGATCCACTGGCTAAAAGAGCGTGTCGGTACCGCCTTTTAGGTAGCACAAAATGTACGCACCCAGCACTAGAGGCATCAAAGAGGAATAAGGAAACAACAAAACAAAGAATGGTATGATACGAAATAGTTTTATGCATAATACTGCACACGTCAGTATTGTGAGCCACCATGTGTCAAACATAAAAAAAAAATCCAAGTAGACCTGAAAAAAACAACATAATAGTGATGGAAACAACGTCCTCAGGACGAGATCTATAGTTGAATGTGGACTCCGAACTACTTGTATCTCCACCAGGAATCGAACCCTATGATTACCAAGCAGCGACTGTTACCACTCACTCACAGGAGACATAATTTATGAGATAAGCGACAACGCAAAAGTTAGTCTATATGATGATAGTGGTATCACGAGAAAGCATTATGAAACATGAAACAAGAGAAATAAAAATACAACCAGGCCCGTAGCCAGCCGAAAACCTTATGGGACTGGACAAATTTCAGGGCCTAGCCGATATATCAAAAGATTTCCTCTGCGGAACGAATAAAAAAGGCGTGGTTGCATAACAAACAGGAGTAAATTACATACATTTCAACGAAAGTTTGTTGTACTTTTTTATCAGTAAAAGAGACAGTCATTGCGCGGTTAGATGCCAGTGATTGCGTTTTTATGAATTCTGTACTCATACGGAAAGTCGTCTTAATCGTGCTTATTTTGACACACATTTACTCCAGAGAATGCCTGAAAATACCCTCTTAGGCTTTAAGTCCTTGAGGGTACCATGCCGCCTAAGTTTGACTGTTAATGGTATTGTAATTATCAAACTTTAGAGTTCATTTTCCCACACTTTCGGCAGCCTGCAGCATGGTCTACACTTTTCTCTCTTCTTTTCATATCAAGAATTTCGTGAGGTAGATTTCCCGGTGTTGTTTTGCAACACCCTGTATATATATCACAACTTCACACATTTATTGCACATAGCTTTCCCGCTTCCAAACATCGTGCCTGAGTGGAAGTTAGCGGGCATAGCTTTAGTTATGGTACCGACTGAACATTCGACTCGTGAAATTGATAGAAACTTTGGACATTTTTAGTCACCATGTTTGGGAGCGGGGTTCGAACCCACGTGCTTCCCCTTCCCAACCGGCAATGGTGGTCTGAAACTCGCAGCATTAACGTATTCATCACGTGGATTGGGTGGTATTGGATCACAAAACACGGGAGAGCACGTTTAGATTTGTCAAAGTGATGTTTCCAGAAGTTCTTCATGACGTAGTACTACATGAGTGTTCATTTGAACACACCATCAATGCAGTGTGGATGTTTCTTGCTGATTTTCACGTTCCACCGGAGACAGTTTCCTTGTAAGTCGATATTTTACTCTTCAAATGAAATAGTTAATCTCAAGAATAAAATTATATTAACAATCAGTATATGAATAGTGGATTCATATAGTTCACACGCATGTAATGCAAGTTCTTTTAAAGTGTGGAAGCATTCTAAACATAGGAGTCTTTTTTTTTTTTTTTTTTTTAAATCTTAAGCATTATCTATGAGACACTTAAAATTAGTACATCAGAGGTTTCCTTTCGAAAACCAAACAAAAGTTAGATAATTTGGTTGAAGAAACCACTTCATTTTCCAACTTATACCTAAATGTTTATGTGAGTGGAGATAAGGTTGAGAAGCTGAAAGGGGGATAGTTGCAAACAGCAACTGTTAACTACAGGTGGAAATGCTACTTCCGTAAACACTTGGACTGTCTCAACGCTGATGATGATGTTTTATTCTCTGACCATGCTACTGCGCAATCGTTCTGCGCACCTTTCTTTTCACCCTTGTGTTCCATGTATACTTCTTACCACTCTATCTCAATGTGCGCGTGCGTGCTTGATGGTAGAACCATGCATTTAAACGTTTCGTAGGGGGAAATTATGAACAAATAATTTCTCCAGCACTTCCATTACTAATCTTGCATTCGTTGTTTCATGTAAACACTATGTGAGTGGGGAAAATATCCTCATCTTTAGTTAATAAAATTGCTATCGCTATGAAATTGCTAAATTCACTTTTTTGACATGATTATATACTTGAGATCAAATTTCAAGGCACCATAACTAGTTTTAAAATTAATATGATTTTCTAAATATAATTGAAAATATTTTATAATATGAGTCTTATACATCAAAATTTTTACTACAACGACTGACAGTGTCTTCGTGGCTATGTTTTAAGCAGGTATCAGCATCTAAATGGGAAATGCACAGACATGACAAAATAATAGATAACTTGGCTTCTATTTTTGTATACAATTTAGCACACAGTCTATATATCATCATAATTTTCTCTACATTGCAGTATTTATACATTTTATTACTTTGCATTCGAGGGTCGAGAGTTCTTGTTCTTACTCCGTTTCTTGTTACTAAGAATGGTTCCATCTAAAAATAAATGATAAAGAAATTTTAGTACTTGCTATGTGGAATATGTTTACATTTTACAGTGAAGTGTTTTTCATTATTATTATTTTTTAATCTAATGAAAAGTTTTTTAATTGATGTTTTAAGATTTATTTACGTAAATGTACAAAATTAGAATATACGAATGGCGATTTATAAATATTTTTTAGTTTGAAGAAATACTAGTGTTCCTAGTAGTACCTCTACAGCAAGGCAATTCTCAGAGAAGTATTTGGTGAGTGTATGCGGTCGTGAGTTTGCAAGAAAGTGAAAATCATTAAGAATGAAAATTATACAGAGGCAGCCATCTTGATTGATTTCGGCGGCCATATTGGATGACCAAAGCGTCGGATGGTTAGGCACTTTCGGGATATGATGTAAGACTAAAATGAAGAAACCCTGGAAGTTCTAAAAATTCATATTTTTTTCTGGGTTCGGAACTATATTGACTGAACTACAAGTGAAATATAGTTACGCCGAACCCCGGCCCGCGGAATCTTCTTGCTCATTAATCTTAGCAAGTAATGTCTATTTCACTCATTCGTAAAACGATAAGGATTCGTAACACGTGTAAGTCTGCACGTGTGTTTATCAACACTCCATTTTTATGTTATCTTTTTTAAAAAATTTCTTCGAGTTATCCTTGAAAAATCAATTCTGTCTAACAATGTTATTTTTTAAACATGGACTTCCTTTCGAACAATGAGTACGTGATGAACAAACTATGTTTATATTCTATTGCATCCATTGTTATCTCTGATAATCAGTTTAAATTTGTGCAACATTCATTCAACTAGGCAAATCTTAATCACAATCAACCATTGTCTGAGTCCTTTACGAGAGTTGTGCACAGCAAGGTGTAGCTGGTGACAATCAATCACACAACATTAACTAAAAGTAATTGTATAATACAGTATTAAGAATTTTATGTTAAGTTTCTTTCAATTCTGCAAAGAAAATCTTCAACGTTAAATCGAAATGCAGCATCCTTGAATGCCCCTGGTGAACAATAATTGCAAACCTTCACGATCTTTTTTTCATTTTACAATTATATTGATGAAATTGAGTTGAAATCCGACTTTGTGTTTGTAATTGTGTATCTTAGAATTCATTTTGTTTTTAAAACTGTACACATTGCACTTAGCAAAAACTATGCAGTTTATTCGCAAAATCAGGGTGTTTCAAAGAGTTATACTGTCGCAACAAATTATGATAGACGAAACAAATGCCAAGTTAAAAAGAAACTCAACGTTTTTTACATCTGTGTTCATTGTTGTTTAACCTAGGTCTTTCTAAAATGGTTTGCAATATACCGATATTTCGCCAATAGAACTGGAAAAAGTTTACTTCCTTTGTGGTTAAGGTCAGTGGCCTTAACGATTCTTTTTATAATCGGTATTTTATTCGGTTTTGGAAGGCAAGGGACATTGAGCAAGCAAAAGAATTTCTCAAAGCAGTCTTCCCTAGTGCAAACTATAAATTTACTTAGTAACTACACTGATTCTGAGAGAAATTATCGTTTTAATAAAGTGGATTACGTATATTATTACAGTACTACATGAAAAACCGTAATCTTGGTTACGTAAAGTTTTTATTCCATTACGCGTAATGTTGTGGTGATAATGGTAATAATGGTGTGCGTTTACAGCACAAGAATGGTGGAACTTAATGGCGTAATGCAATGGAGTTATATTCGGAGTACAGTTATTCTTCCAACTTGTACTGATACTTTCCCATGCGCATGTTAAATATCCATTTACTGATAATAATCCACTAGTGATCAAATATACATATATCAGTATACGTACCCCTTTAGTTGGACTTCATCCGTTGTTTTCGTGATACCTCTACGACGGTTCCGAAAGGGCTCCATTGCTAATCCAGAGTCCGCGACGTCACCGTTCAACTTTTAATCAATCATAACAGAGTGATATACAATTATACTCAGAAAAAGTAGAAAAGATGTAATCGAAATGAATGTGTAAGCAAACAAAATAAGAATAAGCTGACGTGCTGGATCGTTGGATAACAATGGATCGCTGACGGGTTATTAGCTTGGATCTTCATTATTATTACTCGAATCAGCTAAGATTTCGAACCCATTTAAGAGTTCGAGTTGGAAATCTGCTTTTATGCTCGGATTATTTAGTCATTTAACTACGAATTTCAGTTTATCCCTTGCTTTCTCTGTTCACAGTGCATAACTTCTCCCTCACTTCTGTTATCAGTAATTGATGGTCGGTGTCACCTTCTGCTCCTCTGTGCGATCTAACGACCATTATGTGTTTGTGTCTTCGTCTATCTACTAAAACGTGATCGATCTGGTTGAGAGTTTTGCCATCCTGAGATACCCATCCCATGTGTATTTGTGTATGTTCAAGGTACGTGCTCTTTACCAGTAGGTTTTTCGGAATCGCGAAAGGTATGTCTTTCTCCATTGTTGTTGCTCTTCTCGTGAATATATATTTATCTTCCCTCCCTACCTCTGCACCCACACAATTTTCGAATTATATTTCTGTAATTGGTCAAACAGCCTTTCTAGCTCATCGTAGAATATATCTTTATCGTTCCCATCAGTCTCATCGATCAGTGAATACATGCCCTAGAAAATACAAAATACTCTCGAAACGTTTTATAGTCAAATATCGCTATAAGTGAACTATACAAATCGAACGTGCTTTGCCGCTCATTACGATTGTTGCGCTCTCGAGCGGCAGATCATTAACTCCTTACATAACAGATAGGAGTAAGCATACTTTTTAATCTCTATTCTTATAGTGTAATCTAAATCGGAAAACACATGTTTATTTGTAAAATGCTTCTAATAATGGAAAACAAATACACATGAATATACAGGGGTTGGACAAAAAAATCTAAAAACACGTCATACAGGACACGTAAGTGTGGTCCGCCACTGTACACCACGTGTTGCGGTTGCCGATCGTGTTTTGTTTTCAATTTGTCATGTGGACCTTCCTCTTCCGTCAGCAGTACCCAGTTCACCTGTGAGTGTCGTGGTGTGCAAGTGGTGCGGTAAAATGGGCGACCTGACAGACTTCCAAAGAGGTATGATCGTTGGTGCCCGTCTGGTTGGAGCTTCAGTGACAACAGTGGCGACCATTGTGGGGGTATCAACAGGCACTGTGTCCAATGTCACGAGGGCATACACAATGTATGAGCAAACAACGTCTGCAAAGCACAACAGTGGTCGAAAGACAATCCTGTCCGATAGGGACAGGAGGGCATTAAAACGGATTGTAGCAGCTAGAAAGCAGACCACTGCAATGAAAATTACATCTGAACTCAGTTCCAGCCTACAGAACCCGGTTTCATCAAAAACAGTTCAGTCTACGTCTGAACTTCATAAAATGAAAATTCATGGCAGGGCCGCGATCGCCAAACCTCTGGTCACAGCAGTAAATGCGAAGCGACGTATCCAGTGGTGCAAGGACCACAAGGAGTGGACGCTTGATCAGTGGAAACACGTAATGTATTCCGATGAATCGACCTACCGCTTGTTTCCAACAACCGGTCGTGTTTACGTATGGAGAACACCGTCACAGGCCTATGATCCAGACTGTCTGCTCCCAACTGTAAAGCATGGGGGTGGTTCTGTTACAGTATGGGCAGTGATATCGTGGTTTTCTGCAGGTCCCATCATAGCCCTGCATGGAATGATGAATACTAAGGCGTATGAGGCCATTTTGGGGGACCAGGTTCTACCCATGGCCCACACATTGTTCCCGGATGGTGATGGCATCTACCAAGATGATTTGGCACCCTGTCGCGCTGCAAAAACGGTGCAATCATGGTTTGAGGAGCATGACCAGGAGCTATCACACCTCCCCTGGGTATCACAATCACCAGATCTGAACATCACTGAGCCATTGTGGTCTGTGTTAGAAAGGCGTGTTCGGTCTCATTACCCTCCACCATCATCCCTTAAGGAACTGGAGAATGTTTTGGAGGAAGAATGGTACAACATTCCACACACCACGATTCAGGAGCTGTATACGTCCATTCCACGTCGGATTCAAGCTGTTTTGGACGCAAAAGGAAGCCCCACACCATACTAGGTATGATTTTCACACTTTTTCAAACGTTTTTGATTTTTTTGTCCAACCCCTGTATATCGGGTGAATGTGATACCTTTTAGAAGTTACGTTTGTCTTCACCGCCATCTTGAATCTTGGTAGACTTCATAAGTAGGAAGAGGTCATTCAATATATCAGTCTGAACTAGAATTTTACCAGAAATACGAGGGGGTATACAAAAGAAACCGGGATTTTGTAATAAAATTGTATTTATTTTTGGGTGTTACAACTTGAATCGCTAAGTACTGTCTATTTGATGAAAAGCACCGGTCTAAATGTGTTTTCCACTTTCAAAGCAGTCGTGAAACTCTTGCCAAGTGATACCTTTTAATGGCTTCCTTGACTTTTTCTTTTACCTCTTCCACATCTGCAAGTGTTTACTTTTGAGGATTTTCTTCATTTGAGGGAGTAAAACAAAGTCACTCGGACCAAGTTTGAGTGAATATGACGGGTACAAGAGCTGAATCATGTTGTTTTCGGCTAAAAATTGTTTCAGAATCAAGGTTTTATCTACTGCTGAGGCACGAATTTTCCTGCAACTCTTTTAATTTGCAATTTCTTGCTTCAAGTCCGTTGGCAGGAACTTCGTGGCGCACCAAAAATATCAACAAGTTCATCAGTGATTCTGCAACGGTCTTCCATAACCAATCCACCAGTTCTGGCTATGTTTTTGTCCGTTCGGGTCACCCTGAGCGAGGTTGGTCTTCAAGTGGCCTCGAAGCGGAAAAAACACTTGTAAAGTTTTGTTTTTCCCAGAACAGCTTCCTTGTTAGCCGTTTCAAGCATTACAGCTGTTTCCTCAAACAGAAAACAGAATTTCATATCCTCACGCTTTGTTTCCAGTTTTCAGCCATCACAAAAATCGTCGAACAAGCGAGAGGCGCTTAACAAAAATAATTATTACGTGTCACCATGACTTCACTTGACAATGCTAGTCGATAGACCGATGCAAAATGATCCCTGCAAGAGACAGCTAGCGGCGGAAGCATGTACTACAACGGATCCGGCCAGCAGAGAACGATTCCGGTTTCTTTTGGGTCACCCCCTCGTACATTAGTGAAGTCATTTTTTTTTAAAATTATTTTTAAGAGAGATATTGAGATGTGTCGTGAGTATGCGTAGTTGATTAAAAAGTCTGGAGAAACTCCGTTCTTGAAACAGAGCAAGAAGTTAAAATCCAGTGCACAAGTAATGAGTATTGGGGACCACCTACCCAGCGTTCATTACTTTATGCAATTAGATTTTTATTTCTTGCACAGTTTTAAGAAGAACAGAGTATTTCCAGACTTTTCAATCAACTACGCATACTAACGTCACATCTCATTATCGCTCTTAAAAATAAATTTATAGCAAAACAGACTTCATCAATGTATTTCTGGTAAAAGTCTAACCCAAATTAATGTTACATTATCACCTTGCCATTTAAAAAATCGAGCGCATCTAAATCAAAGCGCATTAGCTCATTCATGTGTAGCCCTTTTTTCATTATTATTATTATTTGAAGCATTTTACAAATAAACGTATGTTTTCCAAATTACAACGAACACTCGCCAGGTGTCAGAGCCCGATTTTGATGAAAATTCGTATGTAGGTACAGTGCATAAATAAACACTCACAGCCAAAATTATAGGTGCTACCGTCAACAAATAACGACAGGGGAACCCGAGAAAGATGGAACGTAGAGAGCAAGTAAACCGAATACAGAGTACGGAAAAGGCCTTTTCTTTTACAAATCGTTACATATCCTGTATATTGAAAGCAAATGGCTATTAATGGATACTGGACAGGAGACAATACATGATGGATGGTTCGACAACAATGGCCGACATCTTGAAAGCGGCCATCTTGACTATGCTTCAAAATTTTTAAATAGTAAGTGGGTCATGTGATATATCAATCTGTGCTGGATTGTTCCAAGAAACCCAAAGACGAAGTCAATTTTTGCATAACTCTATTCCTGTACGAGAAAATGACACGTGAAATTGACCTGGAGATCAATTTTAGCAAGCACTACACCTTCTTGAAATTGGGACTTCATCTTCCGTTAGTGTATTTAAAACTTTATAGTGCACTTCATGTTGTGGCAATGAGGATCATATTTTGCAGCATTACGGTATCTGTTATGTAGCCTTTTAGTTTCCGTTCCTTCAACTGTTTCAACAAAATGTTTTCTCATCATTTGGCTCACACATTCTACAAGTCAATTTCACGTGTCATTTTGTCGTACAGGAATAGAGTCATGTCAAAATTGACTTCGTCATTGGTTTTCTTGGAACATTACCACTTACTATTTAAAAATTTTTGAAGCATAGTCAAGATGGCCGCTTTCAAGATGGCGGACATTGTTGTCATACCATCCAGAGCACCTATAATTTTGACTGTGAAAGTTTACCTATGCACTGTACCTACATACGAACTTTCATCAAAATCGGGCCTTGACACCTGGCGAGTTATTCTTATGAATCAAACTTTTGGCCACTGCGTCCGTCTTTATGGACGAAAGCATTTTTAATCATGCATTCTGGAGATTTCCTGGTATACCCTACTCCTCTACCAAGTTTGGTCGAAAAAGCAGTTGAAATCATACTTATCAGAGATGTCAGTATTTACAGTTATCGGCGGAATCCTAGCAAAGTAACGAGTAATTTCTTTTCCGAATTTATGGAAGGTATCAGTTTCCAGCTTCAGAAACAGATAATGGTTTCTTATCGTAACCACACATGCAACACAAATCCTAATCAAGTGCTTGCTGCCTCCATCTTGATCGCTTCTTTTCGCAGAAATGTGAAATGTTTTCAATGAATGGGTATTTCAATTCCTAATTGACAAATGGAAAATTGATTAAAACGTGGGAGTAACTTTTTTTATGTTTTCAATATTCGAACAACGGATTTTTGACATTCCCTACTGTTTTGATCTGCTGTTTCCTTGTGACTTGCAGCGTGATCCAGTCGGTAAGACGCTGAACTTATAACTGGATGAACGGTGTTCAAATCTCACTTCAGGTTTTTCTTTATTCCCAATATCTCTGAAAACCGAATGATGCATGGTTTTAGAATAGCCAAGTTACTGAAAATTTCCAGGTAGCTACGTTTCAGAAATTTTTTTCACAATGCAGACAGAATTCCTTAAACAAGCGAAATTTCCTTATTTCTATAGTTTTAACAGGAGAAAATTATTTTAAAATTTTGCTACATGCTAATGTAAGAAATCAATGACTTGTCATAATGACGAAAGAAGAATAAGAATATTCTTCAGATGGGAATCGGCACACGACAATCCATCTCATCACGCATGGAACTAATTTTCCACACTCTCTTCAGAATTCTCACATGTAGCTTTTTGGAATAGGTATTACATATACTGCAGTTGACAACCACACATTGAATTATCCTTTTCTTTAAAAAAAATGAAACTATTTTTTTTTCCCCTTTCCTCCTGAATAGGTTAGGAGGTGAGTGAATCGTAAAATCTTGATTCTAGACATCCATTGTTCAACTGATCATTTTACCGTCAACGGTAACAGGACTCATAACTTTTATTACAGTGGAACAACATGCTCAAATGAATTCAAGATGCTTGTAGATGTAGATAACTGGAAGCTTTCTTTTATGTTCATTTCTTGGTTCGAAACAATAGGAGGAGGAAGCAAATTGACTGCAGCTACACTTTTATTTCCTCCTTTGTTTCTCTCACTTTCATATTTAATATATATAAACAGACTTTATGAAAACAATTGCGACAGACAAAGATAAATATGTTCATTGGATTTTTAAAAGGAAAAAAGAATAATAAAATTGACTCCAAACTTCTAGTTTCCATGAAATCGACCTTGAAGGTCGTAGAAGTAATTAATTTAAGATGAATTCGATGCTTGTTAGTCTAGTAGTTACAGAAGAGTCATTATTTGTTACGTTGTCTCGTTCCTTACGGTAGATATGTAGCTATACAAATTCTGAAAATATGCAGTAATTTTTAAAATGTTTAAGGCAATCTATTAATATAGAACGCTATTTCTGTCATCTTAATAGAATGTCTTTATGTTATTTGTTTATTACGGTAATTTGGGTTGTAATTTCAGTGAAACACTCGTAAATAAAGATGAACCGAAATTGACTTGGCTTAATGATCAACTTATATTGAAGCACAAACGCAGATAAGTTACATGAGCAATCAAGAAATAGTCTCCGCGGACTTCAATAAGTTTCTACATATAGCTCACATGTTAGATTACACCAACGAGAATTCCAGCTCTCCAGCTGTCAGTCATTCCAGACAGCGAACAGTTCAGGTGTCGAAAGTAATTCACGATAATTCAAAAATGTCCTTCAAATTAGCATGACTAATGTAAACACTGGTCAGTGATTTATTCGAACAATCCAAACTTCCACTAGTTCAGGTCTACATTCTCTTAAATATAAAATATTTTCGCAGAAAGAACGACAATTTACTTTCATACAATGTAGATGTACCCTCCTAATTCTAATCTTATACCCTATTGACTTGAAAATCCTGGATAATCCACTGTTCATTTTGGAGACGCTTATCCCTAACCGGAAGTTAGCAAACTAAAGATATTTAGTCCACTTGACACTGTATTGATTGCTTTCCAAATGCTGTATTAACGTTCGCATTCCAGAGGCATATATTCCAGCAAAACACTTTAAATAAAATTGATTTCGCTAAATGGTCAATAATTCAATATCTACACACAGCTAATAATGAACAATTGTGGAGCTTATTTTCAAAACGTCTGTTGTCCACAAAAATGTAAAATTTTGATATATTGAGATATTGGCGTGATTTAGTTCATTTCATTATTTTCTGACATATTAGCAAGGTTTTATGAATCGAGAACGCCTTTAAGATCCTTTAATTATCATAAGAAATTAAAGGATAGAAACAAAAATTAACAGTAAAAATTGAATATATTTTATCTTTCTCAATTCGTATTTAAAAATGGTAAATCTTGGTAAACTAAAACTTTTACCACTATTTCTAAGATATTCATGGTTGCAAATTTTCCCTAAATTTGAAAAATAAGAAGTGTTTTTCTTGATTTTCCAACATTTATGGCTCTTGGGCAAGTGACGTTTTTAAAATAAGCTCCACGATTGACAAAGGTATTCTAGAAACAAGAGTTCGTAGGCTATTTCATATATCGGATGAATGATGTACACAGCGCCATTCGAGGAATGACACAAACTAATAATATGCTGAAAGCAGTGATTTGAGTTGCAATACAGCAATAGTATCACCTTTAAATTTCAGTATTATACAAATAAATTTATCCTAAAACTGCAAATTTAATCTAGATATTATTTGAGAAAAATGTCTCTTCTCTTTCCTACTTTTAAAACTAATTCCAGTCCAAAACATATAACAATATTAAGCCTGTTGCCTTGTAATTTACTGATTATGGAGTTCTGTGACATAAATTTGCAAGGATTTTCGACTTAGTTGTTAGATTAGACACAAGAACATCTAATACGTCATAATCAGAATAAAATAAAATTTAACTTCTAAAACGTTCCCAATTTTACTTCATTGAATACACACTAAATTAAAAACACACGAGTTATTCACTCTAATTAGATCGGAAAGAAGGACCATTCTTTTTAGAGTGGAATTTTAAATCGAAAAGAATGGGTTTCAATGAAAAGCTTTATGGAAGCGAGATGGGATACGGTTCTTGGTCACTAAAATAACCCACAAATACAAAGTGTTTTTTTATTATTATTTATTCATGACAAGGGAATGTTACAGACGTATTAATAATTATAAAAATGGATGGAAATGAGACACGTTTGAATTCAGTTGGTATAACGTGGACAATATTACAAAAAAAAAAACATTTACATCTGATCGTCCTTATGCATTTGTACGGTTCGATTATGGAGTCAGAAAATGTTAAGATCCACCTATTCATCACGCAAACTAAAATAAGATAAACAAGAATGGTGAAGTGTGGTTGCGTTTTTAAGTTGAAAGTTTAAGAATTGAGATTTGGAGCACGAAATTTTTTGGAAAGATTTGTGATTCCAAAATAACAGGGTCTAAATAATTTGGACTTTTTAAAAGAAATTATCATGCGTCGTACTATAATTATTTATTTGGGTAAATTCCAAATACTAATCTGCTTGTTTCGAGTAAGAAACAATCAGGGGTGGATTTCGGGCCTGGCCCGGCCTGGCTGGGCCAGGTCAAAAGTTTTCAGAGGCCTGGCCGGGCCAGGCTAAATCCCGCTGTAGTCTGTTAAACGCCAGTTTTGTTCTGTGGATAAACAAAAATTATTTTATAGATTCGGTCGAACTAAAATTTAAATAATGTATTATCTGAATGTTAAAGTAAGATATTAATACGTAGGCTAGTCCCCAACAGTGCCAAAATTCTCACAAGCATTGTCATGTCCGCTAGCTTTGTGTTTGCTCAGAGTTTCTTTCAGTGAAACCTCTCCGTAGAACAGTTGTACAGCTCCGAAGGTACTTTTGAAGGCTCCAGGAAATTTGGAACCAGGTGCGGAATGGCCCGGCCGGAAACGCGGAAATTTCCAAGTGTCTCCGCCGGTCCTTTTGTCTTGGAAGCGTAATGTTACCCAATAAAGAAGACCACTTACTCCACTTTTGCTACTACTTGTGGCGTTACGATCTTGCCGGGGGTCTAAAATTAGCAATTATCACACACAAGACTTATACATTGAGGTAGTGTTAGTGCTATAATCTCAGCAGGCCTACTGTGTCTGTAGGGCCCTTACAAATAGCTAGAAGGGACCTGTAATGTTTAATGATAAATGCGCAAGGCTTTAATACATTCATACTCTTTTAAGGCGCAATATTTACGTTATTAAGACTTTGTATTTTGAGACCTGGGGCCTATTTCACGAAAGTACTTGCCAACTTTTCACTCTTCATTTTGCATTTCCGGAGAGCGCTTACCTTCCGCCACAAACCCTTGATTCTCATTCAGTTACTGTTTTATCATTTTGTGCAAGGAGCTTGATTATACTAGGCAATATTCAATTGTTAGTAAACTTTTGACTCCCAAAACTAGGCAACTAAACGACTGTAAATATAAATATTGTGGTGGAAGGTTGGCGGTCTTGTGACAGTCCTCTGGGAATGGAAACCGAAAAGTGAAAAATTGACAAGTACTTTCGTGCAACAGGCCCCTGGTCAGTATCTTAAAGGCCTTTACAGGTTATGTGGGACCCACTACCATGAACGGTATTGAAGGCCCTTCAAAGGTGTATTTGGAACCCACGCTCCACAACACCCACTATCACTAGAGCTCTTTCGTTTCCCGGGTATATAGGGCCATTTGTTTACCAGTCCGTTCCTGTTTCAAATTATGTTCCATATGCTATTACGAGTGGTGTAACTAGAATTTTCGGCCCCTCTTGCAAGAAACCTTGTCCTATTATCATCTCCCACATGCAATTTAAGCCTGTGATTTATCCACACACCCCTAAGGCCCTAACACACCTGATGCATTATTGCAACCCCCCCCCCCTTTGGGAGTGTAATATTTCAAATAGTGTTTTCATACTTGTTGTAAGAAATGAATATATTACACGAATGATCCATAACATTCCACTTATCCGTATATATGCTCAGTTAGTGACGATTAAAAATAAATTTGAAATTTTCACATTCATAATGAAAGGGAAAGTTTATTATACATTTCAGTTTAGTGTTTGGGAACGATGGTTGGAACCACACGTGCATTCAATCTCGCAGAAGCTGGAAGAATTTTGCACCCTGATCAAACAGCCAACATCTGTAATCCCGGTACAAAACAAAAAGGTTTCTGTAAAATGTCTTCACTTTTATTATCATAAACTCGCTGAAAGCAAGGAAGCGATTAATTTTGCAATACGTTGCCAATCGTCGCCTTTCAAATATACCCTCTGAACCAGGAAAAAGAGAAGATGTGAGTGATAAAATTGTGAGAGAAAGAGAGAGATAACAGGACAAAATGCTGCTAGCACTGTGGTGTACATGAAGAATTTTATGACCGCGTAAGGTTGGTGGTTGCAGAAGTTGAAGAGCGTTTACCCAGACTGGAAATGAATGGAAAGAAAGAAAGCTGTATGAACAAACCAAGCTGAATTTTCTCCCGAAAAACACAACCCAGTCGGTGTCATAATACAGTGCTTCTCCCATTGCCAAAGGCAGTTTAGGGCAGGAGGGATGAGTTTCAAATGGAAAAGAAGGCACATTTTTTTCCCCTTCATATTCCACCATTCAGAGTTCATTCAAAATCATTTATTGGTCTTAAATATTTTTTTTTCACAAGAAGGAAGCGCTAAAGTATGTTGCTAAATACAAGACTAATAAACCCTCTGTTTGTGGTTCGCTTCCGACAACAATAGTGAACATTTTGCGCTCTCTTTCCTCGACACAGGCTGAGCGGCATTAGGATAGGGAATGTTGGACATAAAATTGACATGTTTTTTTTTTTTTTTTTTTTTACACAAGGAAGTAAATTAAAGTGTTTAACTTTTTTTATTTTTGCACATTTCAAAGAGTTTCGTAAATTGGTAGCGTCCCGAATTTTCACTTTTGAAACATATCAACCGTAGGTTTGAAGTATTGTAGGGTACCATGACACCTCAATTCTTCTGTTAGTGGTATTGGAAATATCAAGCTTTCGAGCTCATTTTCGCACGCTTTTAGAAGTCTATATCGCTGAAATGAAGCATTTATCATTTTTAATTTTTATGTCAGAAATCCCGTGAAACAGTTTTGTTTGTGTTATTTTGCAACACCCTGTATACAACGAAAGGGAAGTCGTAACTTCAAATTATACACGAGAAGATGAAACAAAATGATCCTGCACACATTAATTTCCAGTAGAGTAGTCCTCGAAGTGATTTAAAAAAAAAAAATGGAACAATATGCAATGGAAAAATCTTATCAGTTACAACTAAAAAGAAATCGCGTAAGTGTAAAAATAATTGTCTTACGAGAAATTTAGTTTGATAGAAAATCATTATAATCATATTGGCATAGTTTTGTAGCTTATTTCTGGATTTCGGTCACATCACCTCTTCGGGTAAAGTCTGTTCCAAGCGGAGTCTAAATTTAATTCCTTGTTGAGCTTTTTTCTCAGCAGGAAATAATTAAACTTCTAGTGTCTAGTCCATTGGCAGATATGAAAAACAAGACACGAAGAGTAAGCTACTTATATATGTAAGTGATCTTCAATGTCTATTAGAATAAGAGCTTAATTTTTGGAGAAGCTAAAAGGCGCAGGGGTGGATTTCGACCCTGTACTGGCCTCGCCGGTGTAGGTCAAAAGTTTCCAAACGCATAGCGGAACAAAGCATAATAATAATAATAATAATAATAATAATAATAATTATTATTATTATTATTATTATTATTATTATTATTATTATTATTAT
>JAGDQP010000639.1:0-35195 GCA_022664845.1 Lepisma saccharinum | reverse complement strand
TAATAAATCGTAATGGATCCTGAACTGGAATCGGAAGTTCTTTTGTTTCTATCCGTAATTGTTTAAGCTGTAACATGTGTGATTGAGAAAAACAAGCGTGACAAAATTAATCGCCAACCATTGTTAAAAATTGTGTCCCATGAAAAAAGAAACAGTTGCCTCTTGTGCCTCGGGAAATAAACTTTATGGCAATGTAAGTTTTGTAGTCTTTCCTCCCGTTTTTTACCCAGTTTCACGTAACTTGGGATTTGAATTTACCAACTTTCCTCTAAAGAGATCCCTTGATTCATTTCATTAATGACATAAACTTAACAATTTTAGGCTGTCCGAGAAAACATAGCCAAAGTATCCAATTGCTTCGTGCTGCTACAATGTATCTTTGTTATATTGCAGGCAGAATAAGTAAGAAGGCAAACAAGTTGTTCTCATTACACAGACATACACTTCATTTGAAAAGTTATTTTGGGTTGCCATGGAAACAAGTTGGCCTGTATACAGTAGTTTGTTGGAGAAGTAACCGCAGACAAGCCAATTTCGCAGGTTCAGTTCACTGTATGAAGGGTTAAGTGCATGCAGTAGCCAGAATAGAGATCAAAGAACCAACACGTAATACTGAAAGACAATCGTTGACTTCTCGCAAGAGAATGACACTTAAAATCTGTTATTACTCTTTAACGACGCTCTTAAGATTTTTACTGTTTAGTTTTCAGTACACCTAACGGTACATCACAGGAAAATGTAAAATTTCCATATGCAGTTTCCCATCTACACAATGTAACTGACACTATCGAAATCTTCATCTCAGAAATCAATACCACGATCTATGCTTCTCTGCGGAAAACAGTTATTGCATGCGCTTTATATTATAATTCTTCCTGGCCTTCTATTCAATTGAAAAAAGTAGGAAAAAGACTTACGGATAGATAGATGTACTGTAGGTATCATCATCATATTCAGCCGTTTTCTATCCACTGCTGGGTGAAGGCCTCCCCTCTTTCCTTTCCTCATATCACGGTCTGCTGCTATCCTCATCCATGTAGCTCCTGAAAAACGCTTGATTTCATCTAACCATCTTTTATTTGCACGTCGTCTCGGTCGTTTCTTTTCTCTAGGAATCCAATAGTACATTTGTCGTCCATCTTCCATCTGTTCATCTAGCTAAGTGACTGGCCCATCTCCACTTCGCAGTTTATGATTAAATCTTCTACCTTTGTATGTGCGCGAATCCATTCATTTGTCTTTCTGTCTCTCCTAGTTTTTCCTAGCATGCATCTCTCCATTGCTCTTTGTGTGACTTTTAATCTTTGAGTCGTTTGCGCATTCAATGTCCAATTTCAGAGTCATACATCGTTACAGGTAAGATACATTGTTTATAACTTTACGCTTCAAACGCATTGGTAGTTCGATTTTGAAAATAAAGTGTAGTCTTCCAAACGAACTCCACGCCATTTTACATCTTCTGTTTATTTCATCAGTCAACTTGGCATTCCAAGTTTTGAGCTGGCCCAGGTAAACATACTCATCAACTATGCCTATTGTCTCTCCGTTAATCTTTATTTCCTTCTTTGTAGCATGTTAATTGCACATTACTTTTGTTTTACTTAAATTCATTTTAAGGCCTATTTTCGAACTCTCATTACACAGCTCTTCCATAGTTCTTCTGCACGTGAAGGAAACAGGACTATATCATCAGCGAATCGTAGGTGATAAAGATATTCGACGTTGATCTTTATTCCAACTTCATCTCAGTTTTAATTTTGGAACACACTTTCCAGGAATGCTGAAAACAGTTTTGGAGAAATTTAATCTCTTTGCCTTACCCCTTTTCTAACTTTAAAATTTTCACTTTCTTGATGTCTAATGACAGATGTGGCAGTCGAATAAATGTTTCGCAGTAGCTTGATGTACACATTTTCGACGCGTTGATGTTCAAGTGATTTATGTACTGCTGACAAGGACACAGAATCGAAAGCTTTTTCAAAATCTATGAATTCTAGTCATAGTAGAAGTTCATATTCATTAGTCCTTTCCATAACTTCATTCAATGTTTGTATGTGGTCCATTGTGCTAAATCCACGACGAAATCCGGCTTGTTCCCTTCCCTGGTTAAAATCTAAGTCTCGTTCAATACGATTCAAAATAAATTTGGTGAACATTTTGTATAGAACTGACAGTAAACTAATTAGTCTGTAGTTTTCGACGCGTTGTTTGTCCCCTTTCTTGTACAACAAAATTATAACATGTTATTCCAACTTGACGGTATTTCTCTTTTCCTCAGGCACATTGAGAATAATTTGACAAGTTCCTCTTTCATCTTTTCACCTCCCCATTTCATATCCAATGTGAACCCACCTTCTACTGGCGATTTTCCGTTCTTCATCCCTCGAAGTACTTTATCCACTTCTTCTTTCATTACATCTGGGACATCTACATCATTTTCTTCTGAATCTTCTTTACCTATAGTTCTTTTTCGGAGTAGTACAATTCTTTGTAGAAAGTTTCAAATATTTTTTTATAATTTCTTCCTTATTTCGTATTACGGTCCCGTCTTGTAATTCTGGTTATTTGTATCGGTATCCGACTTTCGTGTCGTATTTGCGGAGTAACCTCCATTAAACTCGCAGTACGTACAAGGGCACGAAAGCTCTACACTAGGTTTTACTTCGTTCAGCGCCGAAAAAATTAAATAAAAACTATGTAATCTTTTTTTCATTCACAGTTCAGTAATATAATTTGTGTTTGTGCTGTGTGCTATCCTGCTTTTCCTGCTTCCCTTTCATTGAGTTATGGTTTCTTGGTGTATTTGTTGTGGTGTTATAATGATTGGTCAGTTAAAAAATACTCATAAAACCATGAAATTTGAAAAACGAGGAAACAAACAATCAAGCTTTAAATAAGAAAATACTCTGCTTGTAATCTTGAAATGTCAGGTATTTTATTAGAGAGCATGCAAACTGTCAGAGATGGCAGCAAAAAATGCATAGTTGTTTTTATTAGCTGAGAGTTACATTAATGAACTATTTAAAATTGACTTGAGAAAGATGATTATATGAAAACAATTTTACTTATTGTAGACAAATTTCTCAAAAGTGAATCAAGCTTACTTTGACAAGTAGGGCCACTTACGCAAGCTTATCAAATCAAGCAAAAAGGTTTAAACAAGGTAGAAACAAACTGTCTAGTTCACAAAAATCAAGGTTGACACAGTCTTGAAAGGACAATAAAAAGAAAAACATCTGTCCTTAAAAATGCCTTGGATAGGATTCGAACCGAGGTGCATTGAAACACTAATTCGATGTTATAGTCACCAAACCACGAAATAACACGCCCTAGCTCCCTGTCCAAGCGCTATTTGTACTTAGTTTATCAGATTGCAAGAGACACCTGTATTAAAAGGGTGGGAGTTGTTAAAGATTAGCCTATGGCGCAACATTCCTGGCCTGTGATGGAACTTGAGTGAATTGAGACGACAGCGAAAGTGCAACGAAAAGACAATTAAAATAACGAGTTTGACAAGCTTCTCGCATAACTACTTGTCCCAACAAGCTTGAATTAGATTAGTTACAATATGTTGTTCCAACAAGTTTGTTCATGCTTGCATGAAAAAAAAGCAGGTGATTGGCTGCTGGCAGCGTAACGCAGTAGACAATATTGCAACGGCAATTGAATAAAAGCATATCTTGTAGTTTCCCAACTTACGCTTTCCAGAGGGGGTGATCTCTCAGCGACCAAATTGGCAACACCGCGTCCACGCGCTTTCAAGAGCACGTCACTAGTAGGAGGAGTCACGCCAGAAGTTAAAGCGAGATGATAATAGTGAATTTATATTTACTAACAAGTTTCTTTTTAAACTCAAAATTCCGTTACTTTGGTTTAACTTATTACCATCCCAGATAGCACGTAAGTTTATATCAAGTTTGTACTAACCTAGGGTTGCCATATTTTAAAATTAGAAAAGCGGGGGGATTTTAAACCGTAAGTACTGACGTGAACTTGTGTATTGCAAATACTGACGTGGGGTCCCTGGGACCATCATATTAAAAAAATGTTTAGTGATTCTTTTTTCTTAAGTGACACTTGTAATAATAATTTATGTCCTTTTCTAAGGTAATACGTAAATTGTATTATTGATGATGATATGCTATTCTGCCTGAAGACAGGTCTTTGACCCGAAAGACCCTGGGCAAGGTGAAACCATGGCGGTTTGTCATTGCCTTCCATGGGATTATGATTATGATGACGTGCTAAGGACGGGACCTACAGCTTAACGTGAAATCCGATCCACTTGTGTCCTCACCGGGAATCGAACCCAGGACCCCTTTATTACACTGCAAAATGTTAGTGCATATTGCATCAATGACCATCCCCCCAGTAAAGTACGATTATACTAAAGTATAGGAAATATAACTTTTGCTTTTAATGTTTTATTAAGTTCATGAAATGTGAGTCTCGAATTCTAAGGATATCTTTGTTTTCAAAAACAAAATATTGCAAGTGATAAACGTTGCAGATATTTTTCAAAGATTTTTCTTTCCATGTAACATAGAAAATAATTGATCATAACAAACATGACGCATTAGCGTTGGTTTTCCTTGCCGTGCTAAACTTCAAGCGCATCAAGTGTGTTACAAAGTTGTGGCAAAATTGACGATCACAAATATGACACATTAAATTGGCAGCAAGATTCAGATTAGATTATCACTTTCGTTCTCAATGTATTACAATTTGTCAATGAATTAATTAATTAAGAGAAATAGCATTATTTTAAAGTATAATTACATGTATATAGAGATTATAAATAAACCTTTCGGAGTTGTTTGGGCTTGGCATCCCTCGTTACCAGAGTCGCGCCTCGCGCGTTATTCTATTGGAATGTGTTGGGTGTAAAAAGACGTACCAATACGATTTGAGATGGAATTCATTATTTAGCTCACATCCATATTCTGCATTGGTACATGAAGGATAAATTACGGTGCCAAAGGGTTTGCAGCTACCTCTTGACTCTGGTTAATGGTGGATTAACCAGATTACCAACTGAAAATCCGGGGTTCGATACCCGGAAGGGTAAAGAAATCTTTTATCTTCTTTTTAAACAACTTAATTTTTTTGTTGGTACTTAGAAAAATTTGCCCCTTTTTTCATCCTTTTATTATTATTATTATTATTATTATTATTACATTTTACACAATTTTCATAATTTTACGCATTTGACGAAAATAGTTTAAACAATTCTGGTTAGATAATTATTCTTTTCTTTTAATAAACGCAATACAAACACACACACACAAACAATATGACATCGACCCGAACGAAAAAGTACACATAATTGTTTTTCCTGGATTGCCTCGCTTCTGAACAATCAACGAAGCAGCCTTCATATTTCTAACACAGGATCAATCAGCTATCCCAATTTCGAATATAAGCCTATATGCATTAACTCACTTCAGAAACAGTCTTCATAGAATAGACTAGTAAAACATAGAACACTCAGAAGATGAATGATGGGGTAGAGGTTAAAGTGACGGACAACAAACAAACCTGTAGGTACGAACCCCATTACAGACAACTGAATTTCTTTCCGCCCCAGGTTTGATATTGGCTCACCAACGTTTTATCAAGACAGGTTTGTAACAAGTTTGAGTGAAAGGTTTGAAGTAACTTTGACATTTGTCAACTAGCAACTTTGCTGCAAGACTGTAGCATGGCAAACTCAAACTTACTACAAACTTGGAGACTTCAAATCTCAAACTTGCTATAAGTTTACTGTGCTATCTGAGATTTCATCGATGAAAGGAAACGAAGTAATTTTTATTTAGCGACTATTTATATTGTAAACTCTTGCTTTAAAAACGAGGCGGTTGTTGTTGATGTTCAACCTGATCACTTGTAGAATCTTGCACTGTGGGTTTTCAACTTGTTACAGAAAGGAAAAGGAATTCCTATATGTGCCGTAGTGAATCGTTTTAGTTCATCAAACAGTAGTCATAAATCTGAATTCATGCTTGTATGTTGTAAATAAAAGCCTACCTGTTTCTTGGTACGCAATAGAAAAAAGAAAAAGAAAAAACACGTGTGTCAGGAAGTGCAACATGTTGACCATTAACAGATAAGTTAATCACATTTCAGGTTTTGGATTAACTAACAACAACCTTGGCGGTCGTTTCTCCTCTTGCTTCTAATGACATATTTTCCCCCTTTGCCTTTAAACAAAACCAGGAAGCTCAATTAAATTAATGATCCCACGTCATTTGTAACAACAGCACGTTCTCTTCTAATTTTACAAATCATAAATGGTACTCCATTTTAGGTACCTTGATAGCATAACTAACAAACAGGGACCTTTTCCTCCCCATAATTCCGCTCAGTCCGTTCGTCCCTCTGGGTCCAAAAGTAAAATCTCAGTACCCACAAGGTGGTGTAAACGGTGCTTGAAGTCTCGCTGGGAAGGTCTTGACTAGACTAGCGTCTTGATTGGTGCGGTCAGTCTGTATTGCCAACCCATTTTTAAAATGAATTTAGCAACTTGCTTCCATTCCGGTAGATATATGTGTACCAAAATTGGTGTGAAACATTATACAAAAGTCTCTGCACGACTCGGACTTACTTTTTTGGTATGCTCCTACCTTAAGTAAGTAAAAAGTTAATTTGTTTTCAACAGTGTCAAAGGCATTTGATTCCAAAATTTTACAACTTATCTGTACACTCAATGTACAGATATATATTGAAGTTGAGAAAAACGTCTTACATGTGCACCGTGAAATAATTTTCATAGAAAGGAGATATCAACACTCATAGTTCTACTAATATAAAATCAGAACATGCTGGTTTGGATCACTGATTTTTTTTTCAAACCGGCACGTTTTGCTTTTAAATTGAATGAGAATGCTGATACGTTTCTTTTGAGATAATTTCTCAGTTTTTAAGATACTGTTTTATATACAGTGTATTTGTGCAAGAGGAATGGATATGTATGTTATTCGTACTGCAAAATAATTGCTCCGTTCAACTTTCAACTTCAAGTTACAAGTTTTAGATACTGCTTCATTCAATACCACCAGACTTAGACTACTTCTGATGAGATCCCAGAAATACACCACAATCTTAGGATTTGGTTGTGTCACCTCTTAGCTTGATTAGTATAACACATAACCGGCAACCGAGCCGCCGTAACTCAGTAGTAGACCCGTTGGCGTAGCATTCGGGAGGTCGTGGGTTCCATCCAGTGGCCGACCATCCTGACTGATGTTTTTCCAGGGGTTTTCCTCAGTCACATCAATGAAATGCCGGAATCGCACCTTCAACATAGGCCCTGGCCGAAACCTTCCCGAATCCTTTTTCTCCCCTATCTCGGCCTGAGCCTTAGATACCTAAAGGTCATAAATAAAATTTAAAATTCATAACCGGCAATCGGGAGATCAGGGTTCCATTCCCAGCTAAGCAAACCACAAATTCTCTGTGCACTTCTAAAGCAATAAGTAATATTGGAATACTCTCGTGGCATACTGGTTACCACGACAAACTGGTAACCTCAAAGTCCTTGGTTCCAAATCCCACCAAGGAGGACGAAAGTAGCAAGTGTGTATATGTCAATGGAAAGCCCGCCTATGATATAGATTGTGAAAGAAGAGAAATGTTTTACATTTGAGAAAAAACATATTGCATTCTACAAGCATCGCTTTAAATGAACTTAGCAACAAGGAATAAGTAAATTCGAAACATTTCTCGCGCTGTATATTGAAGAATTTCTATGCAAAAAGGACTATGCACTCGCTATACACTTCTTGTACACATTATACATACTTTCTGAACACAGTATTAAGGAAAAGTCAGATATGTACAAAAAAAGTATAAAATTAATATTAGTTTATAACAGAATAAAATAATTGTTTTGTTAACAGGATTGGTTTGTTTAGATTCAGAGACTACGACATATCTTTATATATAGTTTGTTTACAATCGACTGTTGGCATTGTTGAGATGGACTATCTTAATGCATAAATAAGTCGATATCTTGTTAATATGAAGTTATGAGAAAATGGTTTATTACAAAGCAAGTGTCCAAAGAATAATAATACCTTACGTGAGATTCAGTAGGAACTAAAGAAGACACGAATATTTGATATGTAAAATGTAGATATGATTGGAGATGTCTAATAGATGTCTAAAAGATGTCTAATAGATTCAAAGGTAATGTCGTTTTGTGTGAGAGCAAAACCAATATGAAAGATATTAGATAATCTCGATATCTAGAATAAATACCAGTTTAACCAGGATGTGTGTTATTATAGTAATTTGAGAGATGGTTTCCAATATTGTGATGAACACTTTAATCTTTTAAACATGCTATTACTTTAGTTACCGTAATCGGTAATATTTTCCCCTTTGGTATTATCTACGTTTCGTAGAGAACTTTAGGAAATATCACTTTATTCAGTGTGTACTAGTAGGTCTACATAACAACCATTTATTGAGACATGCATGTTCACCAATAAAACGTTGAATTCCTGAACTATTGTCTTTCTGGTTTGATCTTCCACTTAATTTTACCTCTCGGATATTCGCAACAAGTTTGCCGTTATTCTTTCGCAATACCCTTTGTATAACGATTTACTGTCTATATGCGTAGCCACACTATTCATGAAGCATTCCTTCCGGACGATGGCCTAGCGAAAAGAAACGGTATATTGAAAGCTTAAACTCTTTTAAAAAAAAGAAGAAAAAGAATAACCAATTCTAATATTGGTTGGCGTTGCTGACTCTTTAATAACTCTTGTAATATAATTTTAAATTCATCTTAAACTTGTAGCACCAGATTGTTTTTTCTTTTTTTTTTTTCTTTTTGTCAGCAAAAAAAAACGAAATTAGCAATTTGTTATGCTCTGACTTGTTTCAAGAAGACAAACTCCAAAAATAGACATTTCTTTTTATATTGCGGAAGTTCTTGGATGGTTGTGAATATCATTCATGTGTCTGTTAATGTATTTTTCTCATTAAGATGCACAACATATAGACATAAAACCGGTCAAGGCATTTACAACTATTAACTCATTTTCTGTCGCAACATGCCATTTATTGTAAATCAAAACTACGTGAAAGAAATTTCAACTTTTTAGTATTACAGAATAGAAAAATAACTTTTTTTTTTTTTAAGAAACCCTATGTTCATCATTTGATGCAATATCTTGAAACTCTAGACAATTATACCATCAAATCAACAGCCGAAGTTTGTTGTACAGAAATCCACTAATATCATTTTGATGACTATAATAAGCTGAACTTTGTTCCTAATCTTTTTGTTTTGAGGTTTTGAAACGCTTACGCTTCCTTTAGCACGGTTTTATAAACAATAAATATGAAAAAAAAAAAAAAAAGAGTTTAAATTTTCCGACTAGGCGACTATTTAAATATTTATTAACACGGTGTACATTTTCTGTTCTAAAACTTTGTGTTGATTTTATTGTGCTACACGCGATAAATTTTATTTCTGTTTTAATAACACCTGAATGTTTGTTGATGATAAAAAATTAACAGTAATAAAGTATTACATTTTTTAAGCTCTGGAAGGTTCCTTGCAAATCTCATTTAGGGACTAGATAATGCTACTTGTAAATGCAAGGTTTCCCCCCCCCCCCCTCTCTTTCTTTCTTTCTCTTTCTTTTCGTTAAATTTTCATGAAAACAAAGATCCTTAAAAGTTCATGAAACTGTTTTGTCGTGACACATTCATACATGTAAGTTTCTTGGATATGAATAAAGCAATGGTCGTTAAAACATTATACAGCGACAAGCCATTCACCTCATCTTTTATGTACTGCTATGACTGGCATGGTTTTAAAAGCAGACACTTAATAATTACAACGTACATACAATGTGTGTGTATCAATTCCACAGGTGAAAAAGAAAAGAGTATGTACTGTATATTCCCACATAGCAAAATGTCGTCCCAGGAATATCTGACGGATCTCCTGGCAGGATATCGGGACGTCCGTAGGACGTCCTGTTTAAGTCCCGTTTACATCCATGGGACGTATAGTTATCATTAATCCTTCGTATAACTATACGAAGGCATATCCTTCGTATAGTTATAATTAATTAAATAATAATAATAGTAAGGTCGATTTAATTTATAGAAATTCCAGGTAGGTAATCCCGCACGGCTTTCCAGGGGACCTCCATACGGGATGAACTGTTTGTATTGCCCACAGAGTTATCCCACGGACGTCCTTAGAACATCGCTTTGGGAGCTTGAGAAATCTGACGTTAATGGGATCTAAATGGGATGTCCCAGGGATGTACTCTGCTATGTGGGTTGAGATAAATTCCCCATCATGTAATTAACCTAGCCTCATATTTTGGCTCGTGCTCTAAAAAAAATAGATTGTCCAATATGCTCATATATTCCGCCCTTGACGATTCAATTGGTTCGAGAGGGTAACATAAGTCGAAGCATGATGTTATAGACGCACGTGGCGAATAAAATGAAGATGTAGGTGAACCCTAATCGCATGTGAGTGCGAAGCAGTGACAGATCCAGGATTTTAGTGAGGAGGGGCGTAGACAGGGCTGTAGTCGAGAGTATACGGAGGTATAAACCGTATACCCTCTGATTAACCTTCACATTAGCGTATACCTTCTGCTATGATGTGTCGGTGAGATTATTACGAGTAAATACTTTTGGTTCTACGTGAATGGGAACAAAATGCTGTTTTATCGCCATCTTTTGACTACTGTTAAATTCGTGTAGAAATGCGCACATAGTGAATAGTTACACTGAGAAAAACGCTTACGTTGCCAGTAATGTGAATGTAACATTTGCAGTATTACGTAGGTTGCGTACGTAAATACGGAACACACGTAATACGTAAGAAACCCACGTTCAAGGAAATTGTCGAGTAGTGGTTCTTGCATTACAAGTAATGTCATGTGGAAAAAGTTTTTATTCTGTATGTTCCCTATGTCTTACTGTTGTTCGTCCATGCGACAATTTTTGGCCGGACGGAACATCCTACCGACTGGAAAAACGAATAAAGTGACGTCATATAGGAACACTGCCAAGCAGGATGGAACCTCCTGCCAAGAATGAAAGAAGAAGAAGTCAGTATATACATTACAGACGGCAATTTCCTACGTAATAGCAGGAGCCGCCTGCATTAACACTATAATGCTGGAAACACATGATTTGCATGACAGTATTGGTTGTGTTGCGGAATATGTTGCAAGTTGTTGCGGTGTATTACAAGTTGATCGCGAGATAGCAGTACAGTTTTATTCATGGACAGAAGGTAAAACTATAATTGTGTATGGAAGATCTGTTTTAAGGTAAACATGAAAGGTAACAAGATTAATGTTATTAGTATGTGATAATTTAAAGATTTCTGAATGCATTTATGTTATTGCTCATATGTAAAAGAAAAATGTGCGCAATCATATTATTGTATCATGTTATATAAGTTGAGAAGTTAGGTTATCGATGGAGATACCAACGTTAATCGGATTCAACTTATGATTTATGAAAGAATAAAACACTTAAATTTCGAATATCTGTAATTTCCTTCTCGGGGCATTTTGCTCTAGAATGAAGTTATTAATTTTAATATTAACCATATGGGGAAGCAGGAGGAAGTACCATGCAATGATCTTACGATACGGGTGCACTATCCATTCTTTCCGTCTGGTACATCTATACATTCGTACTAGTACTAGGCTACGTACTAGTATGTTAGTGCAAATTACTTCATGACATCATTAAAATGACGTCATGAAGTCGCGCCTGCCAGGCAGGAGCTAACAGAATTTTATGTTACGACTATTACCGGATATGCAAGAATGCAGGACGGAACGTACGGATTTAAGGAGGTTCCGTCCTTAAATCCTAGGAAAAATTTTCTCCGTGTAATTTGAGCAGAACGTTGGTCTCTTTGTGCAGGTCTTGAGTAATACGAGAAATGACTTACGTTTTCAAAATCAAAGTAGAAGTTTGACTTTTCGATGCGTTGAGTACCTAAGTCCTATCGAACTACATAGCTTTGTAACGGGCTGAGCAAGTAAGTCTTGTATAGAATTGTACCTAATTGTTTACTGATATAGATAGATGTTAGGTAGTTGTGCGATAGTCTCGACTATCTTCTTGTTTCACCTGTGAATGTAACAAGTTCTGCATACCACTTCGTTGTTATTGCTTCACTGCAATATAATTAAAACATTTTGCATTTTTTAATATCTGTTTTTTGTAAAATTAAATTATTTCATCCCTATATTTAAAGGAAACAGGAATCAAATGTTAATGAAAACGTGGTTTCCACTTAAGAGCTAGTGCATAAAAAAATTAACACAACATACAGTTAACGTAACGTAACTTAAGTACGTGCTTAACGATCCAGTACGTAAAAGGAATATGTGAACTCACAGGTTCTAATACATTGTTTCTACTAGTAAGTTAAGTTCGTTTCGTTACTTTAATTTTTTGTGCACTAGCCCTAAAGATTCATAAACTTATATAGCGTATACTCTGTAAAAAGTGGAATAGACCTGGGATTTTTTCGATACCCCCCTGATTTTTTAAGTATAAATTTATCATATTTTCCTTCATGCTGCTAAGTTTTATCGTGGAATATGAGAACGATATCCACAAAATGTATATTCCTTCAAAAATTAGATTTGTGGGAGGAACAAATCGAATCCTTTTCTTAAATAAATTGTTGAAATGATACTATAAAAATAAGTATTTTTCCTTGAGGAAGGAGCACGCGTCCCCTCTCTGGATACGCCACTGCTGATAAATGCTTTTCTTTTCAAATGTTAGTAAAATGATGCAAATAAAACACAACATTACAATTTTAAGTTCGTTATTCCTTGGTAATGATAAAATTCTGTTAAATAAGGCGGTAAAATTTCAGACAGTATCACCGAGAGTATCCTTAGCTTAATTTCTTTTGTGTTCTGAAAACGACAGAAATCCTAGAAAACTATACTTACACCCTCAAATTTATCTTTAACTAATAATAATTATAATAATAATACTTACTTACTCTATGGCTTACGGAACTCCCAAGTTCATCGCCGCAGTAACAAAGAAGAAGAAGAAAATGATGATGTAGATAATGATGTTGAAATAAGATAAGAACGAGAGGAAAGGATTCCTCTCAACATGTCAATGAGGAAATGCCATAAATATGTGTTGGGTTATGATCTTCGGAAAGAGTAGGTTATCAATTGAAATACAGAAGGCGCTTCTCCAAAACACTTCAAATAAGAGTTTTTTTTTTCAAACTAATGTCTATAAAGAGAACAATTGTGTAAATCATTTATCCGATGTTCGAAACTGGAAGCATGAGGAAACGGTACTAAGGCTCTGCTACAATAATAGCGCTGAGGTTTGTAGTACCGATGAAATCCACAAGCAATATTCCTACATTCGTTTACCATATCATCTATGTTTGAGTGTTACCGGATCAATGTCATATTTTGACGAAAAGTAGATGTCAGTGGAATTCTTAACTCTCCTCACTAGAGTGAGTGAAATGTTATTAACGTCCTAAACGAGCTAGTGAGCTTCCAAGGACGGGACCTACAGTTTTTCATAAAGTGGGCTCTGAACCACTGCTTTCAATAGACCTCGGCGGGATTTCAACCCGTGACCATGCACACAGAAAGAGAAAGCTCTAACCTCTTGGCAACCCAAAGGTCTCTCCTCACTGTACTTCTTGAAAACAATCTTAGGAGAGTACAATTATATGATTACAAAGTATTGATATATACTTTGTAATATATATGTCCATGTTAAGTATATTTTGGATAATGATAATGATGGGTGCTCTGGCCGAACGGATGTAGATGACGTTCGAAGGGAAGGACCTACAGTTTAACGTAGGGTTCGAACAACTTGTGTCCCCACCGGGAACCGAAACGAAACCCCTTGATTACAATGCAGTCAGCGTTACCACTCACCCAAGGAGACACTTGCGATTATAATATATATTTGTTTCTCAAAATCACAATTTTGGCATTGGCCCTTTAAATCTCAAATCACAAAATGCATGGATTTCATACGATTACCCCTTCTCTGGCAATTCATATTGCATTTATGAATGTGAAGGATCCTTCACATATAAGTTTATCTCATATCTCTTTCAATGAATACACACTCTTACACGTTCACAAGAAATGTCCGAAACGGGAAATAAAACGTTAGTCCAATCATGATTGATCATTTTCTTTCTGCATTCATGCAACCCACTAGATTCTTCTGTGTATGAATTCTTAGTCCGTGCGTCATATTCGATCTTGCTCAATAAAATTTATGGCTTTCAATTATTTGATTTGCAATAACATCTTAAACGAGCTTGTAAGTCCTACAGATTTTATTAACGTTGATTCTAAAGCATTTCGTTCAATGGACTCCGATTGGATTTGAACCTGGGATCACAAGCATAAAAAGAGAGCGTGTTAATCATTTGACCAAACAGGAACCCTAGTAGCACACATACGAATTTTCAACGTTGATTTTATGTTCATTTCATTTTTAAATCATATTTCAACGAAGACGTCATTGCGTTGATAAGACATTAATACAACGTGTATTCAATATGTTATTTTCAACTATGGTATAATAGATTTTGTTTAATGCATTTCTTACTAATGTCATGTCAATAAATATAATTAAAAACTTATTGAATGACACAAACTAATTTTGGTGTTCTCATGTGCACCGTTGAAAACAAATTGAATTTTAAACCATATTTCAACGAAGTTAGAATTTCCTTGATACGACGTTAATGTAACGTACTTTCAACTATCATTCATACTATGTCCTAGGTTTCGTTTCACACTTGTATTTCTAATTTAATTGCTTAAACATTATAATTAAAAGCAATGAAAATAACTACATTTTTTATGTTTTCATTTGCATGTTAAAAACAGGTTGAATTTTAAACTATATTTCACCGAACATTTAATTTCAACGGTACAGTAAAAGAGGTACAGGTGGATTCTTGGATAAGTGATCAACGCGTCGAGCTACAAACGAAAAGTGTAGAAAGTTCCTGTGTTCGAAGCCCACAGCAATTGCTCGGATTATTTACTGTTGGAATATTAATACCGTATATCGTAATAAAAGCAACGGATAAAATGAAACTAAATGTGTGTATACCATTAGACAGCATTCATGCTCTGTTTTGACCGATTAAACTCGTTTCTTCTTAATCATTATTCAACGTCGAATAAACCGTTGAACAGGCGGACGTTTCGGTACATTTACAAGTTAAAATTACGTTTCGGTCCTAACGTTTAATCCACATATTTTCAACGTTTGTGTGCTGCTGAGGAATTCATGTATCACGAACTGGTTCAAATAAATACGTACTATCCGATATTGTGAATCAATTTGTAGAAAATAGAAAGCCCTCAAATCAGAAAAAAATATCTACATGACTTCTGCTCCTCCCCCTGCCATTCATTATAATCTTAGATAATTTGGCTTCAGGACTGTTTCCTAACGTTGACAATTCATCACCCTCTTGCAGGATCGGACAAAATCAGGGTAGCGGGCTCAATAATTTCGCACGACATTCAGATGTTGAAAGTTAACAGTTTTACAGACATTCACATTTTATAGTTTGTATACATTCACAAACATTTCGAGTTATTTTATGGTTAGCTCTGAAGACGGGAGATGCATTTACTGCAAATATTATTCAATTCTCACTGTAATGTCAACAAAACATTTCGCAAAAGAGAAATCCGTTCCTAAGAGAAAGTGCAACTGAGTTGGTAAAGCAGGTAACATTATATCTCTTCAAGCATGGTAGGTTTTACGCCTGATCATACTTTGGTCGCATTATACTGGTAGGCAGAATAATGTGGATATCAATTTAGATTTGAAATGTGAGAGCAAGGAATTTTAGTTTTAGCTTCTTCTGTACCTTCGTTTACCATTGTTTACTGTCTCTTTCCTTTGTCGAGATATTTCTCACAATTACTTTTTATTTGGTTTTTACCTGTCAAACTTTATATTTCCCCTCTTTAATAATCGAATAAGAAATCTCGTATGTATATATTATTTTTTATTGTTCTTTATCTGTGCAATATAATCAAAACTGATATATTTCTATTGGGAAGGTTTCGTTCTCAATTTGCACATAAAAGATTAAGAAGTTATGTCTCTTGATCTTGCACAAGTCATTTAATTTCATTGATTTGAATTCTTGTGACTTTTCCAGCCGTACTAACGACACCATTGTCTCCACTTAATGATCCATACAGAATCAGGTACTTACCGCCTTATTATCACATCCTTGGCATACGAAGAAACGTATTGTTATCTCTCTCTCTTGCTCCTTTAATTATTCTTCACATGCATAAGAACATACACGTCATGTTTAATTATCTTTTGATCTTGGTAAACTCATTCTTACACTTAATTTCCATAAACTCTTTAAAGTTCCGACATTATTTTCCACAAAAAAAAAGGGGGGAGAAGAGTGTCAAGACTTCTATACGCAAGCATTTTAATATTCTGTCTCTAAATGAAACAAGGTATATTACACTATCAATCTGATAAACATTTGTAGTATCGTACATCAATGAATAGATTAATATCTTGCGTAACAAATCTATCATATTTGAAATGTCTACAGTCTCTTGATACATGGGACAGACGAATTATCCTTGATTGGACGAAAAAATGAATGAATATATGAAGATGTGACATGACGCACTGTCATTAATTTCACACTCTGTACAGAAAATCATAACAGTAGTGACATATGAATTACTCACATTTACAGCGAATGAAAGATTGATCAATGAACTATATTATAATACTATCAAAAATGATTACGTAATGATCCTTGGTACTTGACGTACTACAACTACATTCATATAAACAAATTGATGAATGAATGAACACACGCAACAGATCTTACATTTCGTACATAATTCACTCTGAATACTCAGCAATACGTATTTTGATACATAAGACACACTAATGACACTATTTTATGTGATTAAATGAATGAATTGTTATATGAATGAATGACTGTCTTTGATTGAATGAATAATACATTGATGTTCGATATTATTGCATGAATTCCCTTGTATACTCTCTACACAGTGTCATAATACACGAGACACATGAATTGAAGTCACATAATAGTTTATGGATGAATGAATCATCAAACTGCTTTTGTCTCAAGCATAAAATATTCAAATTAAATGTCCTAGAAACCACTGAAAAATATTTAAATATACAAGTTAGAAAGTACATGGGTATTTGTCACTCACAATCAGCAGTTGTATGTGACTACTTAATGTATTCAGAAAACATCGATTGGACAAATATTTGTAAAACAAATTTGAACATTGTACAGTCACAACTTGGATTTACTCGTTCCATACCAAATAATTAAAACTGCGTGCCCAAAAATAAGAGGAACTATTTTGAGAACAGTGAAAATTCATGTAGGACGCAAATAGAAGCAAAAACGTGTTTAGTTTTCTTGTAGTCGAGATCTCAATACATAAAAATGCAATTAGAGATGCTTTTACGCTAATCTAAAAAACTTCTACACTTAAACATATTTATCATGCAAATATATTGGAACGTATCTAAAAATATTTTTTATATTCGTATAAACCTATATCAACACCAACCTACCTTACATAACCTATTGAATACTAAACTAAGCACAGACACCAAAATGGCGTGTAGAAACATCATATTCTTTAAACAAAAACTAGCACGAATAATCTACCTTCTCCCGAACACAGGCCAAAGGTCTGTTTCCTTGAATTTGAATAGTTTTTATTGTAACAGTAGCCATCGACCCCGACTACATTACCATCGAGCCAAGGTTGTGCTATTAAGCGTAAAAAATTCCAACGTTACACGTAATTACACGTAGAAAATGCGTAAAATGTGTAGAACACGGAAAGTATGTAAAAAAAACAAGAAAAACTAAAGAAACCATGTCTCTTGCAGCTGTTATTGTTATGTGTAGGACATAAAACGAAAAAGCTTTAAAAACAAACTTTCCCCTCAGAATTTTTATGTACACTTGACCTTTACTCATATACTTGATCTTGTAACAGTGCAAACTGAATATGGAAGTGAATGAGATAGTGTGGTAACAAAGAAATAAATGGAAGAACTTGAAAACACACAAACCACTGTTTCACTAGTTTTTGACATTAACCCAATGGGTTGCTTCTTGAAGCCTTATCTCCATCCTAGACATTGAGGAGCGTTCTTTATTAATCTCCCTGCTTAGAGGATGTTCCTTCTTAAAGCCGAATCTATCAACACGGTACGTTGGAGAAGTTGTTTCTCATCGTTAGCGGTAACCGAGGTGGCTTTAGTCTGAATTACATGGGGGTTCAGGATTTTCGAATCAGAGGACCTAAAGTCTCTTATGAAGCTGAATCTAAGCAAGTGAAACAAACCCAAAGACCGTCATATTTTCAACCCAGGTGTACGAACAGTTAAGAGACCCTACTACTACTACAATTGGTTGTCCTGCATCCGGGAAAATTACGTCGCTCGAATAGTGAAGCTTCGCCTACTATTACAATTGGTGCCGAAACCCGGGAAAGATAGTCGCCCAAACAGTGAAGTTGAGCATACTATCATATGAGTTTGTGATCTTGCCTATATGGACTAAACAAGTACTTATCTTAATACGTTTATGTAAATTACTTACTATCACGTTTAATGAAGCAGTCATGTTTTTTTTAAAAAAATGCCCTAGAACAGGGTTCTCCAACCTTTTTCTCAGTGAGCCAAATTGACTACGCAAGAAGAGGGCTAGGGTCGCATTATAAAGAATCAACTAAAAAATAATATAATTATTTTCATATAGTATTTTGCAAGTTGTATTAGCAACAAGAAATTTAATTCCAAATAGTGCCTATATGTTTGTATAATATTCAAGGACCAAATTATTTTGTTTGTTTAAAATTAATTTCTTTTAAATTCAATGTAGAATATAGTAGCTCTAATTTTGGATTCATTTCGGGAGCAGTGAAACTAACTTCATGGGCCGTAAGTTGGAGATCCATGTCCTAAAATGTTAAAATATCACACTCTGCTCTGTAGACTTCCGTGAAAGTATATTTGCAATAAAATATTTTTTTCTAATGTTGAAATTGCTGCAACCCTGTAGTAGTAGTTTTGTTGACAAATTTAGAAAAGTGTTTCGCAGTAGAAACAAAATGATTCATTGTTATTTATCAGGGTTTAAAACAAATATTTGGTATATTTGGACAAATATTACACAGAACAGCATAGTGCTATGAATTATCACCTCCTCCTCTCTATATAGGTGACCTAAAATGAAGAAAAAAGTGTTGTTATTATATTTTTCACAAGGTAACATTGTATATGGTAAATATTGAAATTAACACAGAAAAAATGTCAAAATTTCCAAGCTAGATGCATACAAAGTTTGCAATGCATCGTCACAAATGAAGTCATCTCCACAAATAATTATGGCAGGCGTGTCCGTTTAGCAAATCACAATGAAAGTTATGCCCAATACATATATTTCCGCAGCAGTTTGTGGTTGAAGTCCTGTATAGAGGAGACTTCTCTTTTTCGTTACTAAACCATATTCATTCCTTGACAATGAAATTCTTACGTGGAGAAAACAATCTATCCAAAACTAATTGTGATTTCTTAAGCCGGCACATCTTGTGTCATTATTTGTGACAATTCTCATGGTTATTGTATTACATTTTTATTTAATTTAACCTGATCTACAGCAAAATAACAAAATAGCGCCAGTGGCGAATCATGGATTTTCGTGAGAGAGATGCGCAGGTGGAATTTAACAGGGACATTTTCGATATTTACTCGTTAAATGATTTTTTAATATAAATTTATCATATTTTCCCTCATATTACTGCGTTGTAGCATGTATCTTGATATTTCTAGATGAATTAGATATGTCAGGGAACAATTTGAAGCTTCTACTTGAAATCGTGTAGTTTTACTATAAAACAAAGTAAAGTATTTTTTCCTTAAGGGCGTGTTCATCCTCTCTGGATCCGCCACTGAATAACGCAGAGCTGTTAGCAAGAGACTTCAATTTCATGATAATGGGATGGGAAGCGATACTACTACTACTACTAATCATTATTATTATTACAAATAAAGATCGTAGATTTATTTGTTCGCATCTGTTCAGCGAGATCTCAAAACCAGCGAAATACTAGATGACCGAATTCTGCTCTTTGGCGACGAAAAAAGAAGAGGAAATTTTTGCAAGTACTGTAGGTTCTTTTCATGCAAAGAAAGAAAAACATTAAATTGCAATTGTTACTTAAAATCTAAAAAAAAAGGCATAAAATTGAAATTATTGAAAATAGTCCGGTGTGGAGAATGTTTTAGTAAGATTAATACTTTAATAATAGAGACCTTCATGAAAGCACTTTGTGTGAAATTCCATACTTTTCTTTTGAAGAATTTATCAATTATCAAATGTCTATCATTCGGAAGGTCGTGGGTTCAATCCCAGCGGCCGACTACCCAGGATTTTCCCTCAGTCACACCACGCAAATGCCTGGATGGTACCTTCAACTTAGGTCCTGGCTGTCGCCTTCCGCATACTCTCCCCTCTCCTATCCCATCCTGATGCCTGAAGGCCATAAATAATTTCAATTGTCAATCACTTGTTTGTAATAAAGATTTCACGCGGACCCTACGTGCTACATATAGTCATGGTTGCCACGTTGCATACTTTGCTTGGTTACAATTCCATAGAGCTCTCGAAAACTCTCCACATCAAAATTATAATCCTGTTTCTTAACATGTGATCAGTATGAACATGTATTAGTTATAGAAGGGTTATTCCATTACAATCCATCCCATTTTAGAAAAAAAAATATGGGTGCATCACCATTTTAGAAAATATTTATATTTCATAGTATGTTCCTACATATTTAAAGATATCAGAACCCTTTAAAAAAATATTATGCCCTTACTTCTCGACCATGTTTCCAACATGGCGAATGACGTCTTTTGCTCCCGTAGACATGTAAGGAAGCCTAAATATCTCTTCAGAAGAGCTAGAGAGCTGAAACAAAAATCGTTGTGTAGCTCCTGAAGTGTGCTTTTAAGATCTGGAAGCATCTTTTCTCAAATCAATTCATTTATTCTAAAAATTAGGCTGAAAGATTAGCAACGAATTGTATAAAATTGGATGTTTAATCAAACCTTTTTTTTTTTTTGGGGGGGGGGTGGAATATAAGGTTGCAATTTTTTATAATGTTTAGACATACTAACTGCCTGTCTGTATACAAAAAATCATGGTGTTCAATCACATCCCTTATTTTCTACGGTGATCCAAATATGCTCTATAACGGAAAATGCCTGATTTGGGCTTAAATATCTCAAATATATTCTCATGAAAAAGTCTGAAATTTGATCTCAAAGAAGTCTTATATGTTCTCAACTCACAGTAAAATTTGCAAATTTTATTTGCAAGAAAAGGTAGTTCATAAGAGGTTAAATGGTACATTTCAAGCAGCGAAGTAATATGAAAGTACATATACACGCAAAATCCGTTTGCCATGACCAAACCACTTCGGAATAAAAGTTTCAATTTCTACTGTGATTTGAGCACATACGAAACTTCCTTGATATCAATTTCATGCTTTTTCATGAGTGTGCATTTGAGATATGTAAGCCCGAAATCCGGCGTATTTTTCGGCGCTGGGCTATATTTCAACTCTCGTAGAAGAAAAAGGATGTAATTTAGCGCTATGAATTTTTGTATGCAGACACCCTATTGGTAGCCCTAAACATTACAGAAAAGTACTGCCTTATATTCAACAGCTTCACAAAAGGATAGTGGCCTTAATGAAGATACCACATTTTGTGTTTGAATGACATGAGAGAGAAAATCCAGTTGCACTGATCTTCGAAATAAAAATTTCAATTTGTACTGTCTGGCCACATATAAGGCTTCCTTTACATTAAATTTCAGACTTTTTTTTTTTTTATGGGAACCTATCTGAAATATTTAAGCCCGAAATCTGACATTTTTCGCGAAGGGCCATGTTTAAACCCCCGTAGAAGACGAAAGGTGTGATTCAACGCAATTATTTTTTTGTGTGCAGACAGTCAGTTAGTAAACCTAAACATTATATTCCACTTCTTCACAAAAATAAATTGGTTTCAAAATCCAATTTTATACCACTTGTTACTAATTTTCAGCCTATTTTTTTTAGAATAAAGGAATTATTTTTTTTAGAAAATGTCCATCCAGATCTTGAAAGTCCACTTCAGTAGGTACACAACGATTTTTGTTTCATCTTTCTAGCTCTTCAAGTTATTGAGATATTAAAGTTTCCCTACATGTCTAAGGGAGCAAAAAATGTCATCCAGCATGTCGGAAGCATGGTCGCCCCGGGAGAAAGAAGCCCACAACTTTTTTAAGTTGTTCTGGATATCCTCAGACATGTTAGAAGTCATATACAAAAAATAAGATTTTTCTAAAATAGTGTTGAGTGATTTAACGTGGAATGACCCAGAAGCCAGTTTATTTACAAATCCAATAAAAGAAAAAACTGTCATTTTTATTAGTATTAGTATTATTTCTTCTGGTTCAGGAAATATTATTTTCTGCCATTACTGCGTTCAGTCTATAATGTTAAGGCCGCTTTAGACGACAACATTTATGCTACGATGAATCTTACGATTAGCAGTAGTGCCAGAGTGTGAAAGCAAGAATGCTACAATAGGGCAAGATGCTATGGTAGAAATCCATAACTTTCTTCTTTTTACTCTGGCACACTGCTTTCGCTAAGATTCATCGTACGAGAAATTGTATCGTCTAAAGCGGCCTTTAGTGTCTGTAAGCGTTATTCCATTTACGTGGTGCTTTCATAACAGACTCCAAATGTGAAGGGTAGAAAAAAAAACAACAAAGATGAGCTTGTAATTCTCATTGGCCGTAGGCATGAGATAAATGTCACTATCGCTGGATGGAGCTCAGTTGTTAAACTCATCACCTTGTGACATTTTAGCTAAAGTAGCACACAGCCGAATATATTAACTTTCCCCGTACGAAGATTTCCACAACGAGAAAAAAAAATTCAAAAAGGAAAAGAAAAGGAAGAGACAAATTAATCGTCTGTGCTGAGAGGAGAGTGATCAGCAGAGAGGCGCGGAAGAAAGGCTTGGTTACAAGAATGTTATGCGTGAATGAGATCATTCCTAAGAAGTTTTCCTTTAATATTCCCGTACACAGGTTGGGTAGGCTTAATAACTACTACTAGAGCTTAAGATTAATCTTGTCATGGGAAAAACTTGCTGTTTACTTCATACCAAAACGTAAAAACCTGGTGATAAATAACCTCGTCGTGGCAGTAATGAATTTATAATATTTTCTTAGAGAAAGTATATATAATTATATGTAGCTTGAAGGTCTGCAAAAGACTAGGAACAACGATGAGAGTGATATTAGAAGTAAGAATTCTAAGAGATAAAACAGAAAAGTGAAGAATGTATTACATCCTTCGAAAGTATAGCAATAAAATAAATATTCAATCTACTTCTGACTAAATATTACAAAGTTTCTTGCTCAGTTTTGGGTCAAGTTGATTTGGTAGGCCCTATCAGTTATATTCGAATGAAACATAATTAAAATCTTTTCATCTGCATTAAATTACAGATTTAAATTTTAATTATCAGTCCTTTGAAAATTTTCCCCTAACAATGCCATCAGACAGTCAAAAAAATATTTTTTTCGGTTTGGGGGGGTGTAAAGTCAAAAATTGGAGAGTGCAAGTGGAGTTTTGCACGGTTTCTCTCGATTTCTCACCGCAAAAATATTAAATTTGGGGACGTTCTCAAGAATTTGTGAGAGTCTGGCCGAATCACTGATAATATGTCATCCTAACATCAGGTTTATTTACTTCCGTATCAAATATCTTCAATATCAAAGCGAGAAACGTGTCAGATTTAGTGTGTCCCATGGTGTTATTTGTCAGCGAGGTAGGTAGCAGGGGCGAATTAAACTTCAAAAGATACTCACCCTTAGCTACTGGAGTACTGGATGTAAATTAACTGGTTTTCCATTACTACCAGAAAATGGGTAAGTGAGGTACCAGGGAAAACACATGAGATGCCAGAGAATTTCTCACCCTACAAAGAACAGCCTCGTATGTCCTTGGTATCTCACATCCAATCCTACTCCAAAGATAAGGTAAATCCGTAAACCTAGTAATCAAAAAGGGGGATTTAGAACAGCCAAATTTGCTATGTTTTCCACGAATCTGTAGATGTTAAAGGGAAAATCTAAGAGTTTCTTTGTTAGAAAAGCTAAACAATTAAAATTGTTCTATCACAAACGAATCAGATGAATGCGCGTTTCTAGTTTTAAATTTATTTTCTCTTTTGTAGTTTTTTTTTCTTCTTTTTTTAATTATTAAAATATGTTTTTAGCTTTAAGCTGAATGTCAATAAGATTGATGTTTTGAGAAAACTTTTATTATATTTTCTCATTCATTCGATTTAGCAATTATTTTCACAAAATGAAAATGTAACGCTTTTGAAACGATTTCCAGTTTTATCACTAGACAATTTTCAAGTTAAAAAAGCCATGGAAAATTTGCATATGAACACTGAGCATTTCTAAGATAATGTTGCTATAAATATGTGCTTTTGAAGTTAGTACTATCAGCTTATTCCATAAGTAATGTATTTTTTCACCGTGAGGAAAAGAACGATAACTTAGCTGGAACACTGTTGTTAGTCAGGAAAATAGTCTCCATCGGACTCCACAGCACTCTGCCGTGACATGCCGTACGTGGTGCTTCCGATACTTCATGATCAAACACAAACCACACTTCCAAAACGTTTAGTAGACCGTTCTCCATTTACACACTGCTGCACAATCAAGTGCTCTATATGACTCAGCTGTGGCACGTGCCGTCTATTTCACTATTCGATCGTCACACTCAGAGGGCGTCATTGCAGCGTGTTATATATAAGAGTGTTATATCTTTTTCTCTTTGAACAAATAAAACAAAGCTTTAATAAAGTTATAAAATTCTAGAAAGCCTTTTCAGTTATTACCCCAGTTAAGTTTTGATGGTGTTCAATAGTTGCCCTAAAGCCGTCTAATTATTAGGCTCTATTTTTTTTAAAAAAAAATAAGATAATTCACTGAAAATACATGAAAAATGATGTTTGCATAAGAAAGATAATGCACAATACTACTACCAGAAGGACTATTTTGATTTTCTTAAAATATTCAGTTGGTGAAAAGTACTGACTTCAGTTTTGTCCAAGAGTTATATCGGTCCAACCTACAAGCTTTAACGTTCAAATCATTTTCCATAACAATTTACATGAACCAAATTTCTGCTTCAATCTACTGTTTTGAAAATTGAAATAGCCCACCATCTATCTCTTTGATTGACTACTTTTCCGTAGTAACATTAACTACTATAATTTATTCGCCACAAATGCTGCTTATAACACTGATTCTCTTCTACAGTCTCTCTTTCTACCCTTCGAAACGTATATGAATGCTATGCTCCGTCATCACGGATCGTACGGAGAAACCGTTAAACAGATTATAATATACAGAGTGTCTCTGAAATAATGGTGAAAACTTCGGGAGGTGGTTATTCACATTAAGACAAGAAAAAGGTTCTTTTGAAAAGTTTGGAAATCTGTTTAGTTTCAGAGTTACATGCGTTCAAAGTTACGGCAGTATCGTCACAAATGACGTCATATACCGACAAGTAATGGTGTACCGAAGTAGTACCCAATACATCTATTTAAGTTATGTTAATGAGTGGCGAATTCAGCTTAGAGGGAACTTTTGTGCTTGCCCTATTAAACCTTAACAATGAAATTCTTAAGTTTCAAAATCTACACTCTCTATGTGGCACTCCCTCAATCACAAACATTGCTTGAATAGATGTATTAGGTCCTAATTCAAGTGTGATTTGCTAAGCCGACACCGCTTACGCCATAACTTGTCGAGATATGACGTCATATGTGGCGATACTGCCGTAACTTTGAGCTCATGCAGCTCCGAAATTTGATTTCGGAATTTCTTGAAATGATTTTTTTCTTGACTTGATCTAAATAATCGCCTCCCGAAGTTTGCACCATTATTTCAGGGTTACCCTGTATATACCTCCTCCCTCCGGGAGAGGCCTCATCCAGTAGTGGATTGAATATGGCTGTGTATTATTATTATATATATTGTGGACAGAGGGATAACACACTTTGGAGAACGCCTATTTGGAAGTGACCTTCCACCGGACAAAATGATAGGTGGGGTTACCTATGCGACTACAGAGTTCCCGGATCAGATTTGATTTATTAACAGACGCTTGATCTAGTGAAATTTGCCTCGGTATGCAAAATCTCAAAAACAAATGTTTGGTTAACGCGTCCGCCAGTGTTTCTGCGGTAACTGTTCTCAGGGGAACAGTGATAGCGAATCTTGTGGTGGCATCTATAATTCCAAGCACGACTTTGTATTCATTGCTCGATACTAGCGGGCCTTTGAAATCAAGGTAAACTCTAGTAAACGGAATGGGCTCTAATTTTGTTGTTTGAAGGATGTGAGACTTCTTGCCGGATTGAGGTCTGGCTACCTGGCATAGAAGACAGGACCTGATAACTTTTAAAATTTGGGATTTCATAGAAGGAAAATGAAAACGGTCGACCAATAGAGAGAATGTCTTTGATGGTGGTGATAAGTGGGTGGCTAGAGGTCCGTCACTGTGGATGTCTAGTATTACCTTGTTTGTCAGTTTTTGTGGAATGCAAGGTAAACTTAGGGAGGTGAATCATGACCTCGCAACTAGAAAAAAGTTCAAATAAACATGGGTCGAATTCCCCATCATTATCGAGATATAGAGTTTGCAACTTGAAGCCCAAAATCAACTCCTCGCAATGCTAAATACAATTAATATCTCGTCATAAATCTTAAACGATGAACTAAAGTGAAATTTATTTTTCGAAAGGCGATTTGTATTAATACAGTGGATATTAAGAGTTGAAAAGTGATGCCATGGGCTGGTTAGTGTTGCCAACCTGGTATATCTTTTATTTTCTCAAATGGCACTACGACGGTTTATTAGATATGACATTTTTTAGTGATGGTAAACGACAATGTATGAACAACAACAACAAGCACAGAACTTAATTAGATTAAGCATGAGAAATCGCAACATTTCTTGAAAAGAAGGGGGAAACTTTCATAGTTTGCAACACGTTGCTCTGTGCTTCACATATGTTGTTCACTATCACTATAGGATACCATATATCCAAGAAACTGTCGTAGTGCCATTTGAAAAAAAAAATCGATATACAGGTTCGCAACACTGATCACTTTTCAACTCTTAATATCCACTGTATCAATGTAAATCACGTTCCGAAAACTAAAGTTCATTTTAATGCACTGTTTAAGATTTATGGCGAAATATTCATTGTGTATTGTATATTTACCATTGCGAGGAGTCGATTTTGGGCTTCAAGTTGCAAATCCTGTATCTCGATAACGAAGCGGAAATCGACCCATATTTACATAATCTATTTTTCTTTTTCTAGTTTCGATGTCAGGATTCATCTCCCAATGTTTGTAACAATTTTTCCTTTACACCCTGTATATTATACGAACGTCTGTACCGATTTGTAGCTTATAACCCGGATGATACAACTACGGTGTCCATGGTAACAAGACCGATTGCAACCAAATTTGCCACTGATTTATTTCTCAACAAACTTCGAATGTTAAAACTCAACTGAAAACTTGGTCCCTACATTTTTTTAGCTGTATGAGAATTTTAACCTATCATTCTCATGGTAACTAGATTCATTTATTAAAAGTTTCATCAATTCGCCTTATACCTTATGTGACAACTGTTACATCAATTCGCTCCAAACTTGGTAATATTGTGATGATATGCGGCATTATCCTTAAGGCTATATATAACCAAATTATAGACTAATGTTAAACTAATTATCGTTTCTGTGGTACCGACACTCAATTATCTCACACATATTCATGTATCACGTGACAACAACGGAACCGATTCCAGTCAAAGTTGCTGCGTTGATAGAGGGCAATGTCGTAAATATTTTAACCATACTCACATTTTAACGGTGTAGATCACTCCCGCCATCTTGGTACGCACTTTCCATTGATTTACATGGGAATTGTTTTACTCGTCTTATATCTTTCAGGAGCATACTTTTAACTTCTCTTTTCGCCCAGTTTATCGTCATGTTCTCTTTTACTCATACTGTTTTATAGAAATTTAATATTTTACATACAAACAGTATAATTCCCCGTTAACATATTGTCATTTATGTAGCAAACTATTAACAATACATTATACTTATATATTTGAAGAAACTTCACAAACCAAAACTATACAAGAGTCAAAATAACCACCAAGACAAATTTTGTGAAAGCAGAACTTAAATATTCTTCTTCCGAGAGGCATAAAATGAGTAAAACAATTCCCTTGTAAGTCAATGGAAAGGTCATACCAAGATGGCGGGGTTGATCTACACTGTTAAGACAGCATTGATACTAACGGTATTTGAACTTAAACCAACGCATAACTTAAGAACTATCAAATCAATCCCAGCCAAATTTTATAATCCCCCGGTAATCTGAACTGAGCGGCCGTAGCTTAGTGGTAGAGCGTTGGCTTAGCATTCGAGAGGTCGTGGGTTGAATCCCAGAGGCAGACCATCCTGACTGAGGTTTATCCAGGATTTTTCCTCAGTCACGTTAGGCAAATGCCGAGATGGTATCGTCAACTTAGACCCTATCCGACACCTTCCCGCATCCTTTTCCCTCCCTTATCCTAGTCTGAACCTTAGATGCCTAAAGACCATAAATAAAAATTCTGAATTTCCTTTTGGTCGAGTAATAGTAACAAAAGTAGAAGTAGTATAGAGTACAAATTATAAAAAAATATTTCTCCATTTTTTAGAAATTATTTTTTAAATTATAAAAAATTATAATCCGAGCTTCGTTTTTACTATACATTACTTTTTTTAGAATTTTTAGAGATATTTATGGTGTTCTGGGTGCACTGGTAGTATCTACTATACACGGTTTCTTCAATCGGTGAAAGGTCTTGTGGCGTAGGGCTATACTCCGCTAATACCGGGGCATATATTCTACTATTAATGTAGAATTAGGTCTAAACACATACTCGTATAGATTTGATGTGTTTAATATCCAAGGTGTCAGTCGGAAGTTAGCAGTCAGTCTGGAATAAGGAAAGAGCGAAATAATATTTTCATGTATTATGATGACGACAATCGTCTTGTGGAATGCTTATACAGTAGAACTTCTGTTATACGAAATAAAGAGGGCAGAGGTCATTTCGGATAACCAAAATTTCGGTTTAAAAAATTTGTATTTTTTTTTTCAAAGTTTCAAGTGAAAATAATGAAGGCAATGATAAAAAAATACACTTCTAGATTACGTATATAACAGACTTTTAATAAAGCTTTAAATGCTTCTATAGTTGGACAACTTCTTATACAACTAAGGTTACTGTTTTTTGAAAAAAAAAAAATCTATCTTTTTCTGTTAGCATTTCAAATTTTATCTTTTTCGATCTTTCTTTCTTTCTTTTTTTGCCGTTTCGGTTAAACGCTATTCGGTTAAAAGTATTTCGGTTAACAGAGGTTTTATTGTATTAGAAAAGGAAGTAGAAACTGTTCAATTTGATAGCATTTCTTCACCAGTTTCAAAATATTTTAATCGTAATAATATTTATGAACAAACAGCATATTTAATAAATAATTACATTTACAAAATCTCACGGAAATACAGTCTTAAAGTTGAAAAGAGGAACTCTTTAGAATTGAGTCAAGAATTGAGGTTGTATAACGTTTTACAGCTTTTCCATATTGACATTTACTGCATAACGAGTGTTGCTACTTAGCTTCTTATGTAAATGTTAGTAATGGCTCGTGAACTTATGTTGCCTTTTCTGGATTCGCGTATGGATTCTGTTTACCACTTCACCACGTGCAAGACAGAATTCTTCCAACATAAACTATGCTTTAGAGATGAAGAATACTAACAAAGAGAAAATCTGCACATAAAACATTTCTTATTTTCAGAAATATTTCTGTTTTCACATTTAACGATGCTGGAGCTCACGATTAGTAGGGTCTATCTAATCTAAAATCAGACAAGAGAAGATAGAGTTAGGCCGACTTTTCATGTACGTGTTAGACGCGTACTTTGCTGGCGATTTCTATGTAGCCGAAAATAGTATCTCCTGTTATACGATAGTATTATAAAATTAATGGTCTGTTACCCCTATAAAATTAATTTTATGTTACCTTATGAAATTAATGGAATTGCATTTGTTAATATGGCAACTGGATGTTAGGAAAATTCTTAAATGCCACTTTTATTCGTTTCTCTTTGTTAAAAAGAAAACTATCGAGCTTTCTATTTCAAATTTATCTAAGCGATGCTAGTTGATATGCAAATTATTATTCCGCAATACACGTTCTCGTAATTTCTTTCCGTAAAATGATTTCGGAGTGTTGCGCAGGCAGGCTGGAATTGAGGTTCTAGGTATATCAAGGCGGGTTGCATACACAATGGACTAACGGTAACAGAACTCATAAACCAAGAATGATCGTCCAACCAAAGGGATAAAAAAAATTAGTCCACATCATCCCTCACACTCGAGATTTTATTGGAACTCTCAACCAATGCAGAGCATATATTTAAATGTCTTTGGCACTACAACTTATGCATAGCCTTGACCTGCTGGGTAGCTTTACTTTAAAGAAATAATAAAATTTAAAGAAAAAAAAACGACATAACAATATAAAATAAACTTGTTTCTATGGGCGTTAACAATAACAAGCTGAATTCCTGGTTCAGGACGGGCGTAAGCCATAGTGCTGTTACCACACATACAATTCATTTTATCTTTATTTTATCTGAATTCCAGGTACGATAACAATATGAGGCGTTTCTAAAAAATTCGCACAGCAACTCTCTCTCTCTCTCTCTCTCTCTCTCTTTCTTTCTTTCTTTCTTTTTTCTCAGTGATTTCCCTTCTATTGCTACAGCCTCGCCTGAATGGCTTTTTGGAATAAAAATACATGAAGCACAAATATGTGGATTTGCTTGTGAACTCCTTAAAACACAAAAAAAAAAGAAAAAAAAACTTTGAAGATCATTGGGTTAGATGCCAGCCAATGAAATAAGCTTAATGCATCCGTTAATAGACACTTAAATGTGTAAACTGCTGTGTTTTCTCATTTTTACATGTAGATATATGCTTTTTATTACCTGCAGCCATTTTCTTTCTGCAAAATGCATTATGCTCTCGTGTAACTAATAAGTTAGTATATAGTTAGAGTCAAGCTGCGATTAGATTGCTTTGTGCACTCAGCACCTGAAACTTCATATCCACAGACTACAACATCTAAAGTCTAATCTAAAGACCACGTGAAAAAATACGTGGGAGGAAGAAGAAAAGATAAGAATATCATTCTATGTTTTGTAAAGCATAAGATTGGTCGTCATCATGAAAGGTTTTTTTATTTATTTATTTATTAGATTTATTTTCTATGAACTTGATAGGTAACGAAGTCTGTCTCGTTTCTGAATGATGACGTCAGTCGTTCGATCAATCGGAGGCAAAGATGAGGAAGGTATGGCCAGAATGAATATTATGTGTACCATACACCCTGCCACCGTGGCCTGGACCAGTGCTTTTCAATTTCAACCTTTTAATACTCACGGACCGGTAAACTACAAGGAAAAACTTTCAAGGCCCGGGAAAATGTCAGTAAGTTAGAGATTATTTGACATGCAAAAGATGTCAGCACATCTTCAGATTTTAAATGCTTTAAAAAAGAAATATAAACTTCAACGTCAATTTTAATTGTAGAATTCTACGAAATAAGTGCCAAATAATTAAGTATATTAATTTGCCAAGGACTGGTATACCGGTCCGCGCACCGTCGATTGAAAAGCGCTGGTCTAGATGGTAGGTAACCTTGCTTACATGGAATGGACAATGGAGAGGCATGTGGGTTGGAAGAGCTCCACTGCCAGCCATCCTGGTTACCGTGATTTTCCTATTTCACCAGGGAAATGGCGGGGTGGTACTTTCAGCACAGGATCTACGAAATACTGCGCCCAGATCAAAGTCATTTGTCTTGTGCCCTATTCTCTCCCTTAATACAAGAGGAAGAGTACATTGTAAGTAAAAACTTGAAATTGTTAAAATTCTTGAGTCAATATTTAATTTATCTAATTAAATACCGGCTTACTTATTTTGAAACAGTCTGGCATGAGACATGAAGCCCGTACCTCCCGGAACCATCACAGTTCGTATTATAGTTTGGATTCTTGATTTTATGACATGGCACTCGCTTAGACTGTTAATATATTGATATTTAAAAAGCAGATGTGTGAAAATAGTAACATTTTCTTTTTGCTTAGGACTCTCACGGCTGTAGTTGAATAGCTTCCGCTTCAGAAAAAGTAGTAATTCGCAACAAAATGCGAACATTTGGATTTTCACAGACATACTAAAAAAATACACATACATGCAACCTCCATCGGGGGTAAGTTGTGTTGCCTGCCTTCCAGGCTTCGAGCAACAAATGTACATTAAAATGTAAAGAAACTTCTGGACTCGACTGTACATACAGCATCTTTAGCTTTCCCAACATTTTGGGGCAACTGCCTCCGCTGTCTAATCTAAGTTAATTAGGTCCCCGTCTTTCTTCTGATATATAAAAAGAAGTCTGAAACTCGCGCCAATGGATCGTTTTTTTTTCTTTCTTTCTTTTAATTATTTTGTGCTCTCCCTCTTGTCTTCTGCTTTCAAGTGCATAACATCATAGGATACACTCAACTGTTCATGAATGCAGCGAATGAATATACCTTTGAACGCAATCAGCGTTGCTAACTACAAAGATTTTAACAGGCTGTTTTGACATTAATGTATGCGCAAGATCTTGACGATGCTCTTGAGGCATTAATATTTCTAACTGGGAGTTACTGTTTCTCATGTTGTGAATATGGCTCAATCGGTATAGGAATAATTCTACCCGGTGTGAGAGCAATCTGTTAGACTTGAGGTGAACTCTATTCTGCGAGCGAGTGGGTAATTTTGGAGGGCGTAGAATAAAGAAACTGTGTTGCATATAAGTGTATACAATCTTTGAAAGCAAGGGAGAATGAACTTTAGAACTCCATATTTCCAATACTATTAACAGTAGAACTGATGCAGCATGGTACCGTCAAAGACCAAATATTCACTATTAAAAAAGTATATTTCAAAATTCCGCAGTGGCTGCGAAAGGGATTATCCAAAGGAATTAGGGGATTCCCAGAAATTCTTTGAAGTAAAGATGGGTTGAAAACTCGAAATAAGCATGAATACCCAAATCCAGTTTTCACCAGTAAACAATACAAAAATCCAAAACGTTAGTGAGTATATCAAAGTATGGCGTTCAAGAACCCAAATATAAACAGCACAGACCAACTCAGAATATAATAATACATTCCTTATTGTGTTTCACCACGAAGGCCCTTTCGTTGGTTTCCCGGGTTAGCAGTTGTCACAATGTTACAATCGAGATTTGGCCAACAAACAAAAAGAAACATAAACCATAAATGCCCGAGCGCCACCCTTGATAACAAAGGAATTAATTCTATATAAAAAAAAACAAAAGTAAAAATTTACCTAACTGCCAGATAAGAAATGCCAAATACTTTATCGCGACATAAATTAGAGATTTCTCTCTTGGAACCTTCGTGGAACAGATATGTAGACAAGAAAACAAGTTTGATTCGTTTAATCAGAGTTTACTTTTTATTTTCTTTAATATACGAAATTTCTCTATCGCTGCAGTACTTTTCAGACATAAATTCTCCCACCCAAAAATATATATATAACAATGCATTAGATAAGACTTTTCTAATTGATTTGGTGGAGAAACTCTAATAAGCAGCATCACACTCCACAGCTCAGTATAATTAATAACGGATTTAAAGAGTTTATTTATTTGTCGTTTCAGTATACAAAGATTGGCCAATAACTGTCTTCGCCAGTTACCAATCTTTTACTCAGCCGTAAAGGTCTGATACGTATTTGTAGGACTAAATCAAAACAGATCACTCCAAGCCGATTCACAGGCTTGTGACCTGGCCTATCATAATATAAACGAGTGCACTCAAAAAGTTGCAAGTAATGCGTAAAGCATAGCCGTAAAGGCTTTCCGAAACACTTAACAAATAACCTTGACTCTACTGAACACCGTCTTCTCAAAAATAATGATTCAGGGGAAAACAAGAGACTAAAAACAAATCGCTACTTCCTTATCTAGTATACTAATGTTAGGAAGCAACGGGTCAATAAATTATAAGGGGAGAAATACTCGCCGAGTGACGTCTCCTCTTCAATCATGCTCTTGTTCAGAGATCGGCCACTAAAATCTGAGCTGCGTTTCCTTAAATTGAGTTCATGTACACATTCAATCACACTTCCCAATCGCTCTCTCTCTCACATTCGTCATAATTATAGACTTCTCTAATTAAAAATAAAACGAAGAGTTGTGCTCGAATTAAAGAGGGAAATTAAATTACCACCGGTAGATCAATTACTCTTATACCAACGAACTCGATCCGTCATATATCGATCAAAGCTAATATCATCGCTGGGCAGCTTCGAAACTGCGCTGATAAAAGCTATTTATTTATATAGTTGCCAGATACGGAGCCAATCCGTTTAACTCGTAAAGAGCCTGGACTTGTCGGATTCCCTTACAAACGAAATTGTTACCAGAAGTGGTTCTGCACTTATCTCTTCAAGGAGTCTGGATTTTCGGAAACGTAATTGCAATGCATTACTTCAGAACTGCTTCAAGCTTAGTTCCGAAGTCAGTGAAGCTGTTAAATTTACAAACAGAGAACTAACATTATTAATTTAAGGAAAACTAAAAAAATTGAAATTGTGTAGCCACTCTCTTACTTATAAAAGTATTAAGCTTGCCCCCGTAGAGGTCTTTTCTCACCCCTGCTTCTCTGCATCGCGGAGCCGCTGCTAAGCTGTGTGTCAGATACTGGAGAGCGCAAGCCAGTACATCTCTGGTTATATAGGACCAACTCCCCCCACCAGACAAAGACCGACGCTGTCGCGAAAAGAAAAGAGAGT
>JAGDQP010000638.1:132227-150448 GCA_022664845.1 Lepisma saccharinum | reverse complement strand
TAACTATCCATATACATGGTACAATGTTACTCTATGCATCTGCCTGTGTATTAAAGACACCCGGTCTATCATTAGCTCATATCTCTGACATTTATTTTGAATATGTAAATACGGAAATGTCCACTATTGCTGACTATTAGTGTGTTCAATTGTTTATTCTACCGTTACATAGGCGGAGTATTTTGATTAATCAGATACGTCGTTGAACATACCAATGCTGTCGTAGCTTTAGTACAGTTGCATAAACCTATTGCCGTTGCACAACTCTGGTAATGCCCACTTGCTCATCTACAGAATGATTAATATTCGTAATTTTCCTTGGAACTTTTAATTACCCTAATTCAAAAGTAACATTCTCAAGCGAGAGATGCTCATGCAGTGTAACTACTAAACCGCATTTCCTATATGTCAGCTGTTATTTCCCCATTTTGCAGTGTACAGAGAGATCCCATTCTTACACCTAAACCTGCAGTGAAAAGCGCAATGCCAATACTCAATCTTGCTATACCTTGTAACGTATATGATCCTTCACCATGTTGGACACATGTAGCCAGCACGACAAATACGGCCATATTCCCTTAAGGAGGCTTTATTTTTTATTTCTATATACATTCTCGCTTGACATATTAAACTTGCTTCGTAAACACAAGAGACACAACCATAGGCTTATTCGTTTCCCTTGTGTCAGTTTCCTATAGCCGACTTGTGAGTTTTAGCAGGAGTTGCTAGCTGACAGTACGCCTAAAAACGTTTATTCTTAGTTATTCAAATATCCATGCTGTCAGTGTTGCTATCGGTTCATCAACTAGAAAGATACATCCATTGTCTTTCATGCACATTTTAATGTCTGGTGAACAGCTTGGGACTTTTAACTACGAAGGTTGGACACCGCGCAGTATGATCGAACACGTTTCTCTACATTTGTGTTTTACTATTCCTATTAGGCTGGTAAGAAATAAGATTACATCTCCATTCTACAGTCATCCCGTTAACAAGGATTTTAGTTTCCGGTAGTGTACATGTCAAAGTGCATTATACGCATTGTCCTATATTCTGATGACTGTGATCGCCTTTTCTATAAAGTTGACATTAGTTATCTACCCACTCAACCATTGCTACAGCATTCCCCTGCATAATAGCGTATTCATAAATTTTCAGCATTGCCCGCCAGAGGGTGCTACAACCATCAAAATTTTATTCATACAGCGAAATAATATTTTTTATTATTGCCAATACTATTTTATATTGGTCAACTGCCATTCACAATTCCGGAAATTGTAACAATTTATCTAAAGACCCTAACTCGTCAGACAGTGATTATCAACTAATTATTATTTTATATGTGTAGCGTTGTCAGTGTTTAACTACCATTCACAATCCTATGATTACACCAGCCAATTCCGTACGACCACTAACGTTGGTACTTGTTTCCGCTATTCTTATAGAGCTAATAATATTCAACACGTTTATTCCATTAAAAGTATTATCCCCCTGCGTGAACTAGACTGCTTGTACTACGCCCCTCCAGTCTACCTTTAGCAAAGCTGATACATGAGCTGCATCAACCTAATACAGACATACACTGTTCATGTTCCTAGTTGCAATTCTAATTACCTTCCGGTATCGTAATCCCCACCATCAAAAAGAATTCCCGGTTCAATGCATGCACGAAAAATGTTCAACAACGTATGGCTACATACCCACGGGGACTGGCAAGCATCTCACACATATACACGATCTCGTTGCTTGCTTCACTGCAATGCCATGAATACGCTAAGATCCTCCAGCCAGAACGAACGAAGGCGGAAATTGACGATCTTGACCGAAATTAATATACTATATATTACTCCGACAAACATTATCCCTTCTCTTAACATGTGCGTTCAACAATATATATTTATTTTCTTCCTTTTTCGGGTAACATACGTTCATGAACATCATTCATCTTATTCACGCTTCATTACCTGCTCTGACACATCCCTTGTCACTGGACAGACTGTTACGATCCCTTTATTCTTCAGCCTCAAAGTAACCGCCAATCTCCCATTCTTTATCTTTTTTCTTTTTAGAAAAACTGTCAACTTTAGTCTTCCTGGAAAATGACAAACGACTGCGCTTCCCTCACTACGTAACACAGTCCTTCACAAAACCATCCATCAACGTATTATCCGTCAGCGCTGTCAGCCACTCCTGCTCTTTTACAAAGCATGCCCAAAGATCATTAATCTCGCCTTTGTGTACAATAATCCTACATGACAGGGAACATGGTACTTTTCCGAACAATAGAGGCCGTATATCAATGGACACACACAAAGTGGTCCCACATCTACTGTGGTCACAATGAAGGAATAAAAAGTAAAGTAATACCTGACTTATCAATAACGTGGCCTACGTGAATGATACGGCACAATTCCGGAAAAGCGATATAAAAGAAAATAAGTAAAGAATGACAACTCATTACTCGCGTGAAGAAAAAGCACTTTGAAAAGAAACATGTAACCAATGAGTAAAAATAAAATTGATGGAAGAGGAAAAGATATTAAAAAAGGTCGAATGAAAACTAACAAAAGAATTTGGGAGCAAAAACTAATCCTGGTACCTGCTTTTGTTCGCATCATCCATCCCCTTTTTTTCTTTTCCTTTGAACGGACTCAAGAGCTTTAACTCATTCGTTTGCTCTTTAAAGCTCTCTCTCTCTCTCTCTCTCTCTCTCTCAAACATAAAAGAAAGAAATTCTTAACAAAAATTTGAAGAAAGAAACTTTTCGCGGTCAAGAAGCAATTGAGTTTTCTGTCTTTAATACACCAAATATAAAAATAGTTACAAGTGAAAAGATTTTCTAAAAATAAAACCTTCGTTCTGAAGAACGGTAAATTCCGTCTAAATTCATCATATTAAAAACAACAGTATCATAGCGTGATCATCATTAACTAGAGTGTACAAAAAAATAATACAAAAAGAATGTGTGTCTATTAAAAGGAAAACTAAAAAGGGGGAGTGGGTTATTTAAATAAAATCCATATCAAAAGAATAATTAAACATCACGAATATGTATCATTTAGCGCCGTTTAAATAGCATTGTTCCAAAATTAAAGTTACAAATAACACTCTTAAGCTAAATTCATAGCATGCGAGCTGCTAACAAGAGGCAATATGTTAAGAGGCGTAACAAGAAGCCTAACAAAAGCACTAAATTCGTATATTACCAAATTCTTAGGAATTACAGGTCCCAAGGTAATCAAACAAAGTAAACACAATTAATAAATCTGTTCAGTGAGTGCATAATCGACAAAATATCCACAGGAAAACAAAGCACAGATTCAGGGAAATGACAACTAATTACACATTCGATCATTCAAATTGCAAGAACAGACCTAAAGCTGAAATGACAATAACAGTAAATACCGTGTACATTATAAGGAATACATAATGTTAATTAATGAACATTTTTACATACAACTCTAACAAATTACCATAAGCTATAAAAATTAATTTAATCAACAGGTAACAGTGTTCAATGCTCATACTTGCGAAAATAATATTTTCCAGTCAATACAGTGTTTTCATCGGTTCTTTGACAATGCAGTGTTGCGTACGTGTACGTAGGGCGGTTTATTACTAAATTTATTACATTAAATCTAGTGATTTCTTCTTAATGGAGGTTAGTATATAAATTAAATAAAATAAAGTAATCACCTTTCCTACGGTCTGGGCATGAAATGTATATTAAATATATATAATTACGCCTGAAGTTACGGTAATTCTACCCAAAACTCAGAATTTTGGAGGGAGGGGGTGGGATCCGGACCACCCTGAATACGTTCCTGGGAATGGAAGCAAAATAAAGGAAAATAATGCTAAGGCTTCCTTTACAACGCGGAATTTGAAGAACTTTCTCACCCCAGAGTGATGTCCAGTGAAGTGGATTAGTTGCACTTCTGGAAAGCACTACAAACTTGACCTGAAAAGACGCAGTGTTGCAAACTTCAGATTTCTGCACGTAGACGAGAGGCAAAACATAAGAATGACACATTCTGTTAAGCATTTGCTTGAAATATCACTGGTCGGAAATGCCTTTGTTTACATCAATTGAAATAAGGATTAAAAATGTGGAAATACAGTACATAATTTCTTTCCCGTACATCCAGGAGTTGGCGGATTACAGGCAGGGCTCGAAATGGACCGGAGCAAACCGGAACACCGTTCCGGCTCGTAAAAATATTTGAAACCTTCCGTTTCGTCTCATCACTATGCTAATCATAAACAAAAATGGACAATAGCATGTTAACGAAGGTAAAGCGTTCCGTTTCATGAAAATTTCGGTTTCGAGCCCTGATTACAGGCTAAAATCTACTATCTAAAATTTTAAAATTATTCCAAAATTCTAGGGTGAGTTTTAATATAATTGATATTATTTTAATACGTGTTTCAATATTTTAAAATGTATAAATGGTACTGAATATTTATTTCCAAATTCTTTCAATTATAAACTGTTTTCCAATACTGTCTTGTTAGTTTGGATACAACTAGTCTACTCAGTCAACAAACTACAATGAGATGTACTAAGTGTAACAGTAACGGGATGATTTTTTTAAATGAAAGGTTGGTTACTAGATACGTCTAGTCAGTACTGCAATTTTATATAAATAAGTGCCCTGCCGGTACTGCATGTGTATGTACCATAGCTATTGCAGTAGGACTCTGTAACATTATATGTTGAACAGTTTTCATTTTCTCTACAAACGGCTAACTATTCTTGACAAAATAAGAACTGAGCAAAAACACCAGAGATGCAAAACGTTGAGCCACGTTCAGTCAAGTTCGTCAATCCTAAAGGTGGTGAAATAGGGGATGGATGAGCGAAGTTCCTTGGCGACAACATGTAAGAGGAACACTGGAAGTTGGCGCGAGGTGGCAAGGTTGATGATCTTCAAGCCATAAGGCTGGTGGGGGCCCTAATACTCACCACACCCACCACCACCAACCCTAAGGCTCATACATCATGAACCTTGCCACCTCGCACCAATTTTTGCACCCCTGGTGTTTTTGCTCGGATTTCACAGTTTTTGTACGTGTTTAATATATTTATACTCGCTTCGCTAGGGCTCTGACCCCAGACCCCCGTGACGGACTGCCCCCCCAACTACAGTTTAACGTGCGCTTCGAACCACTTGTGCCCTCACCGGGAATCGAATCTGGACCCCTTGATTGCAAGGCAGCGAACGTTACCACTCATACAGGGGGAACACCTCATAGTATTAGCTAATTCTTAGAAAGCAACTTAATTCAAACTCGATAACTGTGTAGCTTAAGGAAAAAGTATTGATAACAGCTTACACTGTGAAAGTAATCCCAGGTCTAGTACTATTCCTTAAGGCTCAATCCCAGTGGGTTTTCCCGCCTTTTTCGTTTTCCGTCAATTATTCAGAATCCCGTGCAGGTACACAAAATTTAACTTTCACAGACTAAAGTTCGTTTCGTACTTCAATAATGAGTTCAATTAGCTTTAAGGAAATGTTGTAATAACTTCAGGATTTTGTGCAGACACTTAATTGGGACATTATTCTGTCCCAAAAGTGTCTGCACACAATCCTGAAGTTACTAGTAGGAGGTATCTTTTAAATGAAACTAACTTCAGGTTACGCAAACATATCTCATTTTCTTATGATTTTATGAAATTGGCATGGACCTTCCGAACCGCACCCGATACGTCTAATAATGCCCTTTTGTTATCACAAAACGTTAATTTACGTTTGAATATTATTTTGTAATATTTATCGCATAAAAGAAACTTGCAAAATGAATTTGCAACTTTGTAAGGGGTCGTCAAGGACACCTTTTCTGAAATTTGCTTTAGGAAAGTACTTCTAAAACAATGTATAAAGTGTTGATATTTTGTTTTATAAGAGTTACATTCGATTCGAAAATAATGGAATATTCTCTTTAAAAATACACATTTGTACCAATAATATACACTTAAGAGCATCTATAGAAAATTATTAAAATTTTATCTAGCATATGTTTTACCTTTAATTTTCATACCGCCGGACGGGATAATTATCTGTACATGAAATCAATTCGGCATTCCTTGTTTGTTACCTAACTAATAAACTGGTCAAGAAAGCCTCTTCATATTTATCTGCCTTCGAAATAAGCATCTATCTCCTTCTCTATCGACAAAACGGACAAATTACTGAGGTGAATTTAATCGTACGGTAATGGAGTTTATACCGTACAGGGAATAAATTAACGTACAAGTACGGTAAATACTATTTTCATTCCTGTGTGAGGAGATAACAAAATTTAAATGCCCTGCATTGGTTCGCTCGTCAGTTGCATTTGCCGTGATATCTCCATACACACAGGCAGGCAAGCAATTTTTAAACCTGGCAGTATAAGCCCAAAACCTCCCATACACCCCGCGCGCAACTATAACTTTGTTATAGCATGGAGCTTTCTATGAGGCTGATTTCTCAGGGTTGGAAAATACATCTAAAATTGTTTTTCGCGAACCTTTTCTGTTCAGACTACCTCACTTTCATGTAAATTAATATTACTTGTGCAGATTACAATATTTGTTCACAAGCTCGATAGTCTTCATTAGGCCAAGAAAGAAATCTGGAAAGATATAAGCATTATAAGGTCGTATATATGGGGGATATAAATATTAATGTACTAAATGATACTCCGACAAAAAATGTATTTTGTGACACGCTTAGATCTCTAGACTATTATTATATCAATGATCAACCAACAAGGAAGAAATCATGCTTAGATAATGCTATCACCAATATGCAGAAACCTGAGTTAGCTTGTGGTACTATAGAACCGTACTTATCAGATCACAGAGGTCTCTGGCTTACTATTACTGTTCCACGAAACGATAAAATTACGACTAAACAAATAAGTTATAGACTGTTACATGAAACTAATATGTTACTAAGGAGTAAGCTAAATGAACTTGATGTACATGAAGTTTTAAATTGCAGTAATGTATCTGAAGCTTGGAAGTTATTTGTGAGGAATGTATCTAATAGGTTGAATGAGTGTTGTCCAAGGAAGGTTAAAACTGTTAATGAGGGTATGTCAAAACAGAATAAGCTGCATTTAAATTGGTTTACGACGAAACTGGCCGAATTGAGGGAGAAAGTCATTAGGCTATATTATATAGCGAAAGAAGGTAACGTAACAGATAAGGAAAGATACAAAAAGATAAGACAGCTTTACAGAAAGGAAATTAGGTTAGCCAAAATAGAAGCTAATGAAGAATTCATATCACATTCTCATGATAAGTACAAAGCTGCTTGGTCTGTGATTAAACATGAAACAGGGAATAGGCTATCTAATGAATGTATAACTATAACTCCGGGTGAATTTAACGAACATTTTATAAATAGTGCACAGCGTGCTGGATCTACCTACTGTAATAACACTGACAACAGAAACCAGTATAAAAGCTATTTACTTAGACACAATATACCACAGAGCGATAGTTTAGTTTTTAAATGGATGGAAATTACACCTGAACAAATACTGAAAATAATTCTTAATATGCGAAACTCTCATAGTGAAGATTACTACGGATTATCAAATTTTATACTGAAGCAAATAATACACACAATTATCTATCCTGTTACATATCTTGTTAATTGGACACTCCTTGAAGGTACTTTCCCTGATTGTCTTAAAATTACCATAACTATACCTATTCATAAAAAAGGAGATAAAAGCGATCCGAATAATTATCGTCCGATTTCTCTCGTGCCAATATTTTCTAAAGTTATTGAACAATGTATGAAAATGCAGTTGTCAAGGTACTTTGAACATAATAATGTTTTAAATATGTCGCAATATGGATTTAGAACTGGTCTTTCCACTATAAAAGCAGTTGAATCAGTTGTTTCAGAAATAATAAGAGGGTTTGAATCTCGCTCTTACACTTGTGTCACTCTAGTTGATTTAAGTAAAGCATTTGATAGTGTCTCACATGATATTCTAGCATCAAAATTACAGTTTTATGGTATCCAGAGTAATGAACTCAATTTAATTAAATCGTATCTCACTAATAGACATCAAATTGTTAAAATTATGAATGTAAAGTCAGAAGAATTAATCATACAAACTGGAGTACCGCAGGGCTCGGTTCTTGGTCCTTTTCTCTTTGTTGTATATATGAATGATTTGCCTAGTTGTTTACCATATAAATCTGTTTTGTATGCTGATGATACCACCTTTATTACAAATGCAGAAAACACAAAGTCACTACAAGAAAAGAATGAAGAAATGATAATAGCGTCCTCAAGTTGGTTTTTGCATAATGAACTAACCTTGAATGCTGCAAAAACTGTTGCACTCTATTTCAATTTGAATCACGAAAATGCTAATGATAGTAATATTGAAACTGTCAAACTTTTGGGTATATATATGGATGCAAAACTAAATTGGAATAGACATACTGACGAAATGTGTAAAAAACTTGCTAGAGTTTTATATATGCTCCGAAAGTTAAAGACATCTGTAGGAGAAGACCTATTGATCTCTGCGTATTATGCTTTTTTTCATCCCCATCTACTATATGGTAACTTATTTTGGGGAAATTCTAAAGGGGCTTTAAATGTATTTAAATGGCAAAAGAAAGCGGTTAGATGTATAAAGGGTGTATCTGATAGAGTATCTTGTAAAAAATTATATAGTGAATATAAAATAATGACTGTACCATCGATATTTGTATACCAGAGTTTAATGTATGTCAAAGAAAACTATGCTCAAATTACAAGACGTACCGATATCCATGACTATAATACAAGACAGAAAGATAATATGGATACGCCGTATGTAAGACTAAGTAAGACGCAACATAGTTATAGGTACTGTGGAGTGAAATATTTTAATTTGTTACCGTCATTTATTCGTGATATGAATCAGAAAAGGTTTGACAGCTATATTAAAAATATGCTTAAAAATAGTTGCCTATATAGCGTAGGTGAATTTGAAACTTATTTAAGGGACCATTATTAAACTACGTACATATTGTATAATCTTAACTTTTATTATATAATTCTATATTTTATTGTATTATTTTTATGACGAAGTCTATTACAACTGTAAATAGTTGTCTAACGACTAATAAAATTATTATTATTATTATTAATTCTTAATTGGCCAACCACTGGTGCCCTTACCCTACGTAAAAATCAATAAGTGCTGGAACTTACTTCAAATTCAAAGAAAGAAAGTAACGCGTACAACTGTAATTACTATACTAAGTATGTTAAAATTAGGATTCTGAAACTTAGCTACATTTTGTGTACCTAATTCCGTATTCGATTAATGATTAGAAAAAAAGGGGGAAAACATTTAATGCCTTCTCTTAATATATTGCAAAGCCCGTAAGAAATAGTTATGATAAACAACCGCTTTGTCTCATTCTTCTGCGTACACATTGATAGGAAGGTTAGAAGGTTTTTTGAGTGGGCGAAGACCGAAGCATGAAAGAAAGAAAGCACTACTAAAAAAAAAGTCTTGCGGTAACTTTTAAATTCTTATTTCTGAATGAAGTACCTAATTATAGATAATTTAAAATCCGGGATGAATAACGCCGCTGTTTCAGTGATTGTGGGCATTTCGTGGTGGCCTGAGGCAAGCGGAAAGGTTCACCTGTCGTAAACGTGATTGTTTTTTATGCTTTCAGATGTCTATCTTCCCCTGATTATGTATTCTCAGAAACAATTTTATTCACTCGTATTTTACGTTCCATATATGTTGGTCACTCTTTCACCAGACATTGTCTCGTATTCACGTTTTTTTTTTATTCCCAAGAAACATAAGAACTACGAAAAGCCAGAAGCATTTCCATTTACGCGTATTTCTAGCTGATGCAGCTTCTTTCCTCGGTGGATGAAAGGATATTGAAATGAATGCATAACAAATTGCTAAAAATAAACTGAAAATCAGAAAAGGTAGATAGTATTCATTTAACTTATTCGTTAGGGATGGTCCAAGTATTGCTATGGTACGCATGGCTTAAACCTGAAAATCAACATATTTTGTGCCCTGTGTCGGATTTTGCGCCTGGAACGTCTGGCCTCGCCTACAAAATCTCTAAAAGTAATTATCATATCGAAATGGGATTTTCAGTAACATTGGTTTATCAATAGGGATTTACAGTCTGCGGGTTGCACGATAAATCAATATAACCAGATACACCCAATTAAAATTTCATGACGGACGTCTAATAGCGGGTGAAACCATCTCTCTGTACAGATAGATAGATAGACTGCCCCGCTGGTCTAGTGCCTGCTGCCGCTGACTGCTGATTGTGGGGGTCTCAGGTTCGAGTCCCGGCTCTGCCAAGGGATTTTTTTTTTTCAAAGCGAGAGGTGTCCACCCAGTATCGTGATGAAATTCGTGATGGAGACCACCCAGCATCATGATGGAAAGCTTCAGCGCTCCTCTCTCAACATGTCTGGGTATCTGGTCAGCGTGGGAGCAGTAAACCAACTCCTTCCTCCGGAAGAGGCCTTCTCATCTAGTAGGGGATTGAATATGGCTGTGAATATTATTTGAAAAAGCTTTCGATTCTATCTTTCCCGACAGCAGTACTTACATCACCTGAACATCAAGGAATATACATTGCACTGCTAAAAACATACGCTCGACTGCTGTCATTAGACTGCTTCAAGAGAATAAACATTTCAAAGTTAGAAAGGGATAAGGCAAGGAGATCTCCAAAACTATTTTCTGCGGTCCTGGAGCAAGTTTTCCAAAATTTAAACTAGGATGAAGTTGGAACAAGAAATAGTAAATGCCTTAGTCACCTGAGGTTCGCGGATGACTAATTTCTCTTTGCTTTAAGGGTAGATCTAGATCTGCAAACCAAAACGGAAAAATTGAGTAACGAAAGTTTAAAAATAGGACTTAGAGAATTCATATAAAACAAAAGTAATGTACAATCAACATGCTGAAGAGAAATAAAGACTCAAAGCGAGACAATCGACATAGGTTGAATGAATTTGTTTACCTAAGGCAGCTGAAAACATTGAATACCACGATGGCTGATGAAATAAATAGAACATATAAAATCGAGCCCGTGTGGAAAACTGAACTTTATTTTCAAAAACAAGTTACCAATGTTTCTCAAGTGTAAATCAGTCTTTCTTACCTGTGTGATATTGTATGGCTGTGAAACATGAACACTGAATGCTCAAATGACTCAAATATCAAGAGTAATAGAGGAGCCGCGATGGCTAAATTAACAGAGCGCTCACCTCTGGTGCTAGGGTTCGTCGGATCGATCACTGCTCGTGCCATATGAGCTTTGTGGTGGACAAACACCTTCTGCGTGTTTTTTTTTTTTTTCGGGGTTCTTCCGTTTCCTCCCACTTTCTTCAGTGCACCATCCCATCGTCATCCATCCGACCTGAGCCAAAGTTGCCTGAAGGTCTTCAAATTAAATGCAAACAAAAAGCAGTAGAGAGATGTATGGTAGGAAAAACTAGAAGGGACAAGAAGGCAAATGAATGGATTCGCTTTCAAACAACAGTAGATGTGATCAAGACTGAAAAGATGATGAAGCGGAGATGGGACGACCACATAACTAGACGATCAGAAGGAAGATGGACAACAAATGTTGTACATTGGATTCCCAGGGAATAGAAACGACCCAGAAGACGACCAAATGCAAGATGGAGATATTAAATCAAGCGTTTTTCAGGAGCTACATTAATAAGGACTTGAGCTGTTCAAGATTTGTGAAAAAAATTGGGTAGTGCCTTCTTTATCCAGCAGTGAATTAAAAATGGATGAATATGATTACAATATATGTAATATTTCAAACAGGATAAAACTTCAATTCTGTTTGTTTTTCTTCTAAGTGGGAAAGACTCTGTCTTAGTGGAAAGCGAAAATATGTGTAGCGGCAGTAATACATTTTTCAATCCTGTTTCTATTTGAATTTGTGTGAATTATTGTAAAAAAAAGTCCCTATTGATTGTATGAAAAATATTAGACCAATGATATCTTTTTTCTAAATTGCACTTCTATTTTCGAAGATCTTTTTCTTCAAATTTTGATGTAAAAGTCTGGATCGGTACGCAAGCGACATTTATTCTTGATACTCACGTTTTCGTGCTTGGTTCTACTCGAGCAGTTTGAAGCACATAAATTATTATTATTCTACTTCTGAACCACGGTTTCTTATGCGATCCCTATTCTCTGTAACTATAGCGATGACTAAAAGTATTAGGGAATGTTAACAATAATGACAATCAAGAAAATACAGATGATACCAAAAAATAGAGAACTGATGTGAGCATGGTAAATAAATATACATAATGTCAGAAACCATAGTGAAAGGTTGGTTAAGGGTTTGGGAGTTATATTTGATGATAGACTTAATTATAAGAGCCTCTTATTGTTATCACAACGGATTGTAAAACAATAACATGATTTATATTTAATCAGTGGGGGAGTTGCTAGAACACAAACCTCTGTACCATTGTAGAAGGTTCTTGTAAGAACCAAGCTGAAATATGCAGTAAATATCTGGGGTAGTGATACAAAAAAAGTATACTGAAAACGTTGAAGAGAGACAAAAGTTGTTTATAAGATTGTTATGGTATAAAGATATATTTTCTTACTACAGCTCACAATGGATGGTGTGAGCTCAGCATTTGCAATTAGAAACTTTATTCGTAAGATAGAAACAGAAAGCAGATTAATTGATACGACCTTTAATAATAATAATATCAGTGTAAATATTTATTAAATAATTTAATTATTCAGGTACTTTACTAGGAATTCATGTATTTTACTAGGAGCCATAAGAATTTTAACTAACTCAATCCAAATTAACTGATTTGTAATAAAGATATAAATCATAAAGCTGCATTGATTCTTAATTATGTATTTGATTTTACATGTAGTATAGAAGTAAATTTTATAAGCAACAACATTATTCATAAAGTTCATCTTTGTACATAAACCATACATTTCATACGACTACTAATGCTCAGAAACTTGAATTTATGATGATTTTATGTAGCCATGTGATGACTTGAGTGTCTACAAATTAAAAAAGTACTTAATATTTCACTTTCTTGTAATCTTTTGTACGACAGACTATAGGCCTATGACTGTTCACAACATTAATAAAATATTCATTTATTATCATTATTAAACAGTGTTTATTATGATTACTTATTTTAGTACATCATCTGAACAACTTGAGACATGAACGGGACAAAGTGTTGTGGTTCGATGTATCAGAAGCTCCTGTTGGAGACAACATTGTAGCTGCAGAACTGAGGTTGTACAAAAGAAAAGTCGAAGGCAAAGATACCAGCATTTCTATAACAATACAACAGCTGGTGGAAGGAAAGTTTGGGTAAGTTCAATTATTATCAATTGTTTTTTGTTTTTTTATAGTTAAACATTTAATTTTCCGTGCTAGGCGAGAAGCGCCCTTTTTTATTTCCACTTTCCTTAAAATTTGGGTTACTGGGTGGGTTCTGATCTTTCACTTATCTGTATCTAATAAAAGTGAAGTTTCATAAGCTTCGTAGAGGTTAATTGCACTAGGATTATATGTTGGCTGCTAATGAATAGATCCTCAAGAGTTAAGTTTAATAGCAAAGAGAGAGAGTGAGAGTTAGAGTGAGTGAGTGAGTTTGTTTGTTTGTGAGTTTGTTTGTTTGTGAGTGAGTTTGTTTGTGAGTGAGTTTGTTTGTGAGTGAGTTTGTTTGTGAGTGAGTTTGTTTGTGAGTTAGTTTGTTTGTGAGTTAGTTTGTTTGTGAGTTAGTTTGTTTGTTTGTGAGTTAGTTTGTTTGTTTGTGAGTTTTTTTTAATAAACAACAATGACAACGGTCTGTGGACTTCATCACAGTAATCAGAGATAAAATATTGTAAGGCAGATAAAGTAGATTTGTCTCTTCTGTGAAATGTAAGAACGATGACTTCGCCAAAATTTAATACATTATGTAAACCGTGATTTAGATTGTTCAACAGTCTACTCCTATACTGTATTTACATCTTAGAAAATGTAACCTGGGTACGCGAAATGAAATAAAAGCTTTACACTATTCAGAACAAAGTATTAATAGACTTACAAATAATTGGTGATTTATTGTATAGTTTCAGAGCTGCCGAAGACGAGATTCAGACAAGAGAGTAAGAAGTTACTGTTATATGTCATGATCAGTCACATTGCTGGCCTAAGCCATGGATGCCTAAAGGCCATTCAAATTCAAATGTCAAAATGTCTTCAAGAAAATTAATCATTAGTTTAATTCTTGTTGTGTAATACAACAGGCAGTCAAAAAGTTCGTGAATGCCATCTACTGTGAGGAACAAAAAGCGCAAGTGATGTAGTATTGAACGTGTAGGAACGGTAGACTGTCTGTGTACGTCTGTGGTAGTTTGAACTTGTTCCGCTATGTCTCTGCCGTTTACGGTACGATGACAAGGGGAGTGGTTCCTGCACCACGACAACGCACTCAGTCACACTGCTCTCGTTATGCAGCAATTTCTCGTTAACAAAAACATTCATATCATCCCAGAACTACCGTATTCTCCTGACCTCGCTCCATGTGAGGTTTGGTTATTTTCCAAATTAAACTGAAGCTCAAAGAAATACCTTTTGCCGCGACAGGAGAATTCCAGGAAAATGCTACATAGCTCCTTCTAAGCATTCAAACAATGAGTACCGCCACTGCTTCCAACAATGCGAGAGCCGCTGGAGCAAGTGTGTGTGCGAGGGAGCAAGGATCATACTTCGAAGACGACTGGGTGGGGTTTGTCAAATATGTAAATAATAGTGAGTTATACAAACTGTTCGCGAACTTTTTGACTTCCCTTCTACTAATAAACTATATGTAACAGTATGTAACCACTCTGAAGATACTCCACCTTACAGATGATAATAATTGAAATAAAAAATGATAAAAAAAAAAAACGCCTGAAGTTACATTCAGAAACAAACAGAAAAAAGGGCAAAATGCGTATGTCCACTAACGTGTTGTGGCATGTTGAACACCACCTAATTATCAATAATAGTCTTAAATCCACACAAATTGTATTCATCTCTCGGTGACTATCAACCAAACAGATTAAGACTAATTTTTATTTGAATCTGTCGTTTCGCTAATATCTATTCCTAAGTAACACGAGGCAAATGTGGAAATGATATCTTGAATTAAAGCATGGACCTCTTTCCTTCCCATTAACATTTCCCATGGATAAAGAACGAACATAATACCAATGACAAAGATCAACTAAAAGGTCCTTGAAACACAATTTAAAGGTATTCAAGAATATTATTAAATAGTTAGCAGAAATCTTCCATATTTTTCTCGACCTCCTACATAATCTATATCAAGTAACAGGTCGAAGTGTCAGCGTGGTTGAGTGTTAGCAACTACATTAGAACAAAATAGGAATGTTACCCTATTTGTTCTCTTTAATTTTTGCTCTATTCTTTTTCAGAGCCAAAGAATTAGTGTATTCGGACGCAGTGAATATAACATTAAGTCACGAAGGATGGTTACAATTGAATGTAACAGGTCCATTAGTATCATGGGTCACTTTCCCTAATTCTAATCTTGGGCTCTACATCTCTATTCATTCTGAAGCTGCTGGTAAGTAGTAATGGATCATTTCATTTGTCTTGGTTAATCAAATTCACAGTCATGAAAAAATCGTCCATGACTTTCGCTCTAGTCTCTTGTATGATCGCACGTGGTCGTCGTGCATTATCCGTCCAGACTTAAAAGTATACTGTTGCTCTTATGGCAACAGGGATGCCGGTTTGACCGCTGAATAGAAAACTGAACTGAGCTCGCAGCAGCCGTTCTCTTACTTCGTGTTGCCGTAGCCGAGCTGTTAGTTTTCATTCCTCTTCCCCCGTCAAGTGTTTCAAATTAAACTATCGTTTACTTTATTAGTTTTAGTTAGAGTATTAAATATGGAAGGAGTTAGGGAATGAATTCTCGTATCATTGATAAATATAAAACCTTTACGGGGGATCATTAAACAGAAATAACAGTAAAGGAATTTCGTGTGCGTCAGGGGGATGTACGATAGGTAAAACTGCAGCTGTTGCCCATAAGCTTGAACAGGATAGACCAAAACCTGGATCGGCAATAGTCCTTCTTACTTGACAAAGAACGTTATGTTCGAAATATAGTGATTTATTCTCTGTGTTTGCGTGTTTTCAACTAGAACATTATATATACAGACCACCCCCGTTGGCCTAGTCGTTAGCGTACCTGACTACAGATTGAGAGGTCCCGGGTTCGATTCCCGGCGTTTCCAAGGATTTTTCCAAGGTGTGTGGGTCTGGAACGGTGCCCACCCAGCATCGTGATGCAATTGCGGAGCTGCTATGAATAAAAGATAGTGGTGATCACAGTGAGAGCTTAGGCTCTCCTCTCCCGTCTGGTCAGCGTGGGTGCAGTAGACCAATCTCCTCTCTCCGGGGAGATGCCTCATCCAGTAGTGGATTGAATATGGCTGTGATTTATTATTATTATATTACCTAAGTTGCCAACTGAAGGTTGGTAACGGAGTAGTCAGGCCATGACGGTGAGAAAATTACTAATGTGGTCGGATAAACACTAAATGACAAACTAAATGGGGTCGAAGGCAGGTAACCAGGAGCCTGTAAGAGGCTTCCTTAAGAAGTAATGAAGATGCAATGCGAAACAGCAAAGAAATAATAATAATAATAAAAGATGGAAAAGAGGAGGGCAATGAAAGCACCGAGGAAGGAGGAGGAGGAGGAGAACTGGAATGCGGTTCATGGTGGGAAGAATATATATATATATATTCTTTTTCCATTCTCTTCTTCGATCCCTCTATAATTGCACTTTCACCCTATTTTCAATATAGTTTCTTTATTCTCTCTTTCCTCTTCATCTGTATTATTATTATTTTCCCCTTCTGATTCTATACTCTCTTCTTTCTTCAGGAAATCCCTTTCCTACTCCTAATGACTTTCGCACTTTCTTCTCCATTTGGTGTTTTCTCCAACCCATCTAATCGTTTTCCTGCCTCCATAACATGGCCACACTGTTACCCAGCATCAGTTGGCAAAATGGCGTATCCTTAACATAAGTCCCGCACATAGTATTTTTTTTTTTCAGAAACATTCACCGGCCCCTAGAACACACGTGGGAAGACTTCCGGTACGCTGTCGCGCAGGCGCAGAGCGTGAACTATACGTAACACAAACAAGCGCTTCTTCGGCCAGCTCTCGGCTCAGTCCAGTGGTTATAATGCATCGAGAAGCTGATCCGGAGGTCCTAGGATCGAACCATGGTGTGGTTACTTTTACATTTATTTAAAAAGAAAATTAACTTTTTTTTTATGTAGATACGCATTAGGAAATTTAATAAAAGTAGTGATTTAATATACCAAATAGAGGCCACTAAAAGCTAGGTCGCTCGGTGTACAGGGGGGGGGGGGGGGGGGGGGCGGCCAAAGGGGGCTAGGTAGCTGAACGGCGTTAGCGGGGGGCATACGGAAAAGTGCTGTTTACGAAAAGAACTGTTAACTCAAAGAGTGCTGTGCCGTAACAGAAGTGTTTCCATGTAGGCTTTTCTTAGAGAGGGCCCACGAGGAATGGTTCTAAAAAAATCTTGCGTCCCGCACCTGTCCTCTCTGTCCATTTTCTCTCCTACCATGTGAAAACTCTTTTGCGAAACGTTGCTGCTTTTTTTATCCTTTTTTCCACTTTTTTACAACCTTTTATATATATATATATATAAAAGTCTGCTCCCATCCAGGGGCGTAACTAGAACGCCGCGAGACCCCGCGTTGCCGGCGTCACTACAGGTGAAATATAAATAAATAAAGAATGAGTTAATGACAAACCCAGCAAACTTGACAAGAGAAGTCTCCTCGAAGTTCGATTTTAAAATTTCCTCAGTGTTGTCAAAAGGATTTTTTCTGCCTTAACTGAAATTTTCATGCAGTCTGAAAAGAATCAAGTTTTAGTAGAAATCTGGCAGCACTGTTCTGCACGATTGTTGTGTGGTTTTTACTCACGGCAAGAATTTTCTGAAATTGCTTGTGGAAGATCTGCTAGAAGAACCCTAAAAAGTTCCTTGCAGGGCGCCCAAAATTCTAGTTACAGTACTGTTTCCATCTCTTCTCAACTATGGCAGGTGAATCAGAATTGAGAATGTTTAGAATAGTGACCATATGCTGAAAATACATACATACAT